>BGPT01001976.1:36921-116003 GCA_003297045.1 Symbiodinium sp. clade C Y103 | reverse complement strand
GGGTTCCATGTCCCTGACTTTGAAGTATTTGCAGGCAGCGGGTCCTAATCTGGGGGCCAAAAGCCACGTTTTGACTGGCATTGTGTACCAGAAATCTTATATGAAGCATGATGTTTTTTTTGTTCTAAGTATTGGTTTTGTTCTAAGTATCCTTGTTCTAAGTACAGCTTTTTCCTTGTGTTTTGAAAAACATATTTTTTCCAAAATTTGTTCTAAGTAGAAGTCCGGCGATATAAACTGATGCTAGAGTACTACATTTCGAGTCCCTCCATGTGCATGCCATTTGCCAAAGATGCGGCAACGGACGCCATTTGATTTGGCCGGAAACTGTGATCCACTCAACCAAAAGCGACTGGTACATACTAGTACGACTATCAAAGTGAGATGACCGAACACGAAAAGGTACAAAAAGGTAAGAATTAAAATCTTCGCCCTTCAAAGTGTGGCATGATATGACTCAACATTTCATAACATCCCCGGCCAGTCACGGATGAGGTGGAGCTCCTCTAAGCGAGTCAAGGCCCCCAGATCTTTGCTGGGGAAGATCGCACCTAAGTCCAGCAAAGGTTTGGTGATGTTTGATGCTAAAGACGCTAAAGTGTGCTTTGTGCTGTCATGTCACATGTACATACATGTACTGTATAGTCGCCTTTTTATGAAAAACTTCTATGTGTGGACAGCCCCTTGCAAAGTGTCTTCAATCCGATTCCTCCATCTGCCCACAGCCCAACCTCCCAGGTGGCGACTCGTTGAGCACCTGACGCAAAGCAGCCACAGGTATCAGGACGTCGTCTGGAAACACGGCCATTCCCAAGTAGAGCTCTCGCTCCTCAGAGGGCTGCAATGGATGGGGGGTTGAAAGCCAAGCCCAGTAGCCCAGCCTGCACTGTGGGATATTGTGGGATGGTGGTTTGCGGAGTTTCAATTCGAGATCAATCAAGAAACAATTTGAAACCACCAACCAGCCAAGCAAGCCACCCAGCCACACGCAGCGAACAACTGGTGCCTCTTGACTCAGTTGCTTCGCCGCCAAGGCAATGCAACGTTTGATGGCGTTTGGCTCCTGGCAGAGCTTTGGTGTTTGATGGATTGGGCAAACCATTGAAAAAGATTCCTCCATTTGTATCATCCAAATATGGTTGCCTTTCCTTTACAGTGAAGTCACCAACCAGATTCTGTTGCATCCAAGCGTCCGAAAAACATGGGATGTGAGAGTAAAAAGCAAAAAATAGTGAATTCAAACCGCAATCCGTGCAAGACAACACACCACCTTGGTCCACAAGAGAAGTCGGTCCCAGTAGATCTTGGATGATCTTGGAAATCAACAGGAATCCCCATTCATTGTCCCAAAAACTGGGACTTCAGCATATGTTTGGTTGCCAGCCCCCGCGATCTTCCCACGTTTTGGTCGCCTCCTTTTCCTGCGCTGCAAGCTCAGTGCAAAAGGAGGTGAAGATCGACCTCTGGGGCTGACGTTATCAGCCATGACCCCATGGACAGCTAGATCCGTTGACTGATCGCTATATCCTCATGGTTGCTCCACTGGATGATTGTTGGTTTCAAAAACAGCACCATGTTCTCTAAACGTTGCCACAAGGTACCACAAGCAATGCCAGCAACAGAATGATCCAAAGGTAGTCAGGAAGGCTTGGAAGGTCACCCTAAAGATCGTCGAAATGACCAGGTCTGTGGGTTCAAAACAGGTACGGTACCCCAAGTTTGAATAATTTTGACCCATAATACCCCCAGTTTATAACTATCATTACACAATATTAATCAATATTACACATCTTCATCTTCTGGTGAATCATTTGCCCATTAAAAATGGGCAAACACCACCTGGCCTCTGATCTCCTTGAGATCGCTGCGCCAGTCGCCCGGTAGCGCCCAGGATGGAGAGCGCCAAGGGCGATCGGGCGCAAAGCTTCGCGAGTTTGGACAACGACGCGTCTCCTGGGAGAAAATCTCAAATTGGGGATGGATGGTTTCCTGGCTTAGCATCATAATAATATTCTAACATATTAATATTCTAACATCATCTCATTTAGAATAAATCAGAATAAATTAGAATCTCTTAGATGATGTTAGAATATTATTATGTTAGAATGATTTACGAGAAAATTGATGACGGAAATGAGAAACATGAGCTATTCTGCGGGTTCTCGGACTTAGTCACGGATGACCACATCACTCGAACATGAGGTTCGAAAATCATCGAAAATCCTGGTCTCCAAATCATTGAATCAAAAGATATCTCAAAAGTTAGGTTGTCGATCGAAGGGACTTTATAACGACAACCAGGAGATGTACAGTATATATAATATATATATATATACACCAAATATTACTAAATTATTTGACTGATGATTTTTATTGATTTTTTGATGACATTATTTAACGATATATTTGGAATGCTGTCCAAATCCTTCAAGGCCCAAGAGTTGCTTGGCTTCCGCATCGGTGATTTCACCCAGGCGAAGCACTTCAGCGGCCAAGAGATCTGCTTTTCGTGTCGTGATGAGTACCTCAAGGGTCCCTGGCTCCCAGGAAGGTTCAGCCCCTGGCTCAAAGGATCCACAAAGAAAAAGCAAAGTCTTCTGAAGCAAAGTTCGGAAGACGGCATTGCCTTGCCATGACTTTGGGCGACCTGTCGCAGTCGTCACAAATCATCGTGGAGGTAGCGGATTGCTTCAATGCACTGGTCTTGAAAGACCCTTTTCACTTTGTGTCAATGCAAGAAAATCCAGATCTCTGGACTGCAAAGATTGAAAAGAAGATCCCAAAGTCATACACGCACCCTAGAGATCCGTAGAGTAGAGAGGTGGAATGTGTCTGCATATTGTTTGCATCTTTAAAAACAAACAACTCGGGAAAACATTTGAAAATATGAGTTCTTCCCTCTGGCCTCTCAGGGGAGCAAACGGCTCGAGGTGTTGCGCAATCCATACATCATCCAAAACAATCAGGGCTCTCAAGCCTCGGCTGGGGCTACACCAGTGGTGTTCAGTCGTCACCCCCTATCTTCATCAGCTGGGATAATTGGGAAATCTTCGATCAGTTGGGGTCAACTCTGTGAAAGAGGTGTGAAAAACCGAAGGACCTTTGACACATTTCCAAACCAGCAACCAGTCAACAACGGATGGAGTCATTTAGTCCAACCCTGCTCGCCGCAGCAGTTGGGGAGGTGCATATCGGATTGTCGAAGCGTCAACATCTTTTAGAAAAAATGTATGGTAGAAGTTCTACTGTACCTTCTTTCATGTTCTGTCCTGTTCTACCTTGTTTCTTTGGTCAAATGGAAGTTGCCAGCACTTTTCTGCGGAGCCTACATCGACCCCCCCTATCAGCTCCTCCAAGAGACCGGACAGGGCACCAAACAGCTTGCCATAGCCGTCCGATAGATCGCTGGGCGGCTCATGAACACCAAAGGCCCGCAACAGCTGTGCTTGCAGATTCACCTACCAAGGCATCATGGTCATGGCTCCACCCACGTAGCATGTTGATTCCTGCAATTGGGCCTGGTTCCACTGCGTAAGATGCCTACGTGTGTGAATCGTGATCATACGTCATATCATCATATCACGTATCTACAAGTGATATCTAATGATAGCAAACGAAAGATATACAAAGCGGACATACAGTGTGCCAACCGATCAAGGACATGTTCTTCTTAGCAACCCTCGTGGATCCCCATTCCAAGTCGCAAGATCTGGTGCTTGGCCCACGGTGACATATGCCACTCCGTCAGGAAACATCTCTGACCTTGTGGTCAAGGTGGTCAAGGTGGTCAAGGTGGTCAAGGTATCGCAAGGTGCCGAGGCAACATGGGATACCAAGGGACCAACACATAGTATCACCATATGATATTGCGAATTGTTGCGAATGATGCAATGGTTGCTACCCACTTTGGGGATGTGTCCAAGTGATGGGAGTGGCCATGGTTGCCGGGATCTCTGACATAGAAATCATCAGTTGGCCAGTCAAAGGCAAGCCTGCAAACCCACGAGGTGTTTTAAATATCATCTTCAACATGACATTGATATCATCTGCAGATTATGGGTCTGACGCGGTCTGACCGTTTTGGATTGATTTTGCCAGGTGACAAGGATTCTTCGTGATGGATAGTGGCACATGTGGCCACAGTCTTGCCCATGCCACCCGCTCCATGCACCACACAAAGGCCAGAGGCCTTGGGCGATGGCCGGTGTAAAACCACCTTCCCACCCAAAAATCACACAGGGATAGGGACCAAAATTCAAATGCCCAAGAATTGTAAATGCTGATACCTTTAATATGCGTTGATCCCATCCATGCTTGGGTATGAACATCAAGTACGTACCCTAGTTTGACCGATTTGTCTAAACAATTGCATTTTGTGGCCATCAAATGATTGGGAACATGTTCCTCTCAACGATGTGATTTTGGGATGCCCTATTTTCAGACATTGAAAGCCTCCAAGTCACAGATGTCGGTAATCTTTTAGTACTAACTATCCAATTTTTGATGCCCCAATTTTGACCCATAGTCCATAGTTAATTAGCTGAAATCCCAATTTTCACGCTTGGCTCCCCAATGTTTATGGCTTAAATCATCCCAAAGAAAAACACATTTGGATTTGTCGAAAAATAGGGTACCAAAAAAAAGCAGAAAAACTATTGTTTATAAATTCACGATACACCCATTTATATCATTTCTCACCACCACAGCGGCTTCTGAGCTCACCTTTTTCGGCATTTGTCAGCCACACTTCTCAGCCCACCAAAGGGGATAGCTACCCCAATCCAATTCCCAAAAAAAAACTGGAATAATTCGTGGTTTTCCATCATCCCAACTATCCATCTCCATGGGATCCCGATAACATGGGGAGTCTGACATAGTTAGCCCACGGGATCCATGGGATCCATGGGTAGATGCACCTTGAGGCATTTCTGCAAACTCTTGGCCACCGATTCCGCGAGCCCCGCGCGCCAGGCATAGTTCGCCGGCAGCGGGGGCACCTCGCAGCGCTGGTGGATGGGCATCCAGGCATGGCATGGCCAGCAGCGCAAGGGTTGACGAGAAATCAAGGAACGAAATGAACAGTTCAGTGGAAAAAAAATGTAAAATCATTCAGAAATATCTAAAGTCTATAGTATATGGAGGTTCTAATGGGAAAATAATCTGCAAAGTGGAGGTTCAAAACAACTAAAAACATAGTGGGAAATCATCTATAAATGAAGGGTTTTGCTGGAAAATCATCGAACTAAATGGTGGAATTGTCATTGCTATGTTTGATTGCCAGCGGGTACGGTCGTATTTATTCTATTTCTTGGAAGTAGAGTTGATATTAGGTTTTGTCAGGCGATGAGGGTGATGATGCCAACTGATGTTGACTGTGTTAGGTGATGATATCAAATGAATTGTTGTTTGGAGTTGCTCTTGGGTGCACTGCTTTCTTTTTTTCGTTGCATTGGAGTTGACGTGGTGAAGATAGCTCCTGTTTGTGACTCCTGATGTCGGATGGCGATTCAGAGATATGTCAAACCAAGGAAAGTAAGCATCACCAAACCATGCCAACGGTGCTGTGACAGCATGTGGTTGCTATGGGTCCTTGTCACTCTCTGAGTGGACGCTCTTGCAATCTCTTGCACAACCAGTGTGTCCATGTCCCAACATTCCCCAACCATGTCCAACCATGTGGCTATGGGTCAAAATTGGGTACCCCAATCATTGGATGATTGATACTAAAAATAGACTAGAATCTGTTCCATTGGATTGATCTCTAAAATCTGAATCAGATCATGTCCAAATTTTGGAGCGGCAGCCGTTTTTTTGATGCTTCGCTTGAGGCTTCGAACCCTGCATCCACACATCTCCTCAGCAGTCGATTAAAAAAAAAGTCACCTGCGATCTCAAAAGCTTCCAGCCATTGGAGAGCAATAAAACGGTTAGTCCAGAAATGAGTAGATAGTACATAGATATATGATGACATATGGCCGTTTTGATCGGGAAAATGAGGTTCCAAACCAGCGGATCCGGTTGCCCAACATTTTCAGCAAACCCAAAATCTCTGCGTCGCCCACTGAGCCGCCAACTCGTAGAAAAAGATGTATGCCGCAGGGAGGTTCAATGCCTGTTGTTACATAAAGGCGACCGATCGAAGGGACACCCTTCTTCAAAAGGTCTGAAAATGGGGATACCGTACCCATAAAAATGACTAAACATGCATGTTTTTCTATACAGGGAACATGATTCCATGATGATACATCCACGTAAATCATGTAAACATCTAACCTATCAAATTTGGCGGCACAAAAAATACGGCATGGAACAACAAAACGCAAACCTTCTCAGCATTCTCAAGACATAGACCCATTGGCACCTGCCATGGTTCGACCTCGGAAACTTCTTCATCATTGGCGCAAACCTCAGGTTCACCAGTGAATCCGATGCATCAGGGAATCACAGAAGATTTCCTTCGACAAAAATGTTCTTGCGGAATTGTCCAAGGTCATCACCAGGTCAAATTCACTTCATCTTTCCAATGTTTGTCGAAAATTGTCACGCCAATTATTACAAAAGTGCCATGGCAGGAAGTATCACCAGGACGGGTCCATATGGGTCCAAAGTGACTCTGCCATCGGCGTGTTGCACCAGCTTCACTGGTTTCCCGATAGATCTCCGTCGATGAAGGAATTCCAGCCATGCGGTTTGACTTGATGGTGTGTCCCCACTTGATGCTGTTTCTTCTATCAACATCATCATATTTTCCGAAACTAAATGATGACTGATTGACCAGGTCCCGTGACGCAACTTCCCGAGCCTTTTCTCTTTTCTATCCGGCCAGAGCTGTCGCGTCATTGCAGGGAAAACACCCAACAGCTTCAGGGTTTACGCGCATAGTTTTTCGCCTCACCGCAGCGAATGTGATGCATCGATAGGTGCAGTCAGGCTCTTCTACGCAAGAGCTCCACAGGAGTTCGATCTATGGTTTGGAACCCCCCTGGATTTGAACTGTTTGAGTTTCAACATTTGAGAACCCGCAATTGTCAACTCATCTAGTTCAAACTAAAAATTGTCTTTGATGGTGCCTAAGCACTTTCTTTGGGTCTTACATGGTCTTACCAGGTCTTACCGTGTCTTTCCCAGTAGTCTCAACCCTTTTGTCCCGCAACAGCGCCTGTTCGTACATCAAAGCCTCAGCCATGGGACTTTCACTTTCACTGGGTGTGGTTCTGTGTCAGGAGAACTACTGCATGGAAGTGCGTTCATGAACAAACGGAGGGGCACAACAAACCAAGACTGACCAGTAGTCACTCGCTTGACCTCCTCTCACTCATCAGTTCATTTAGAAATTGACCTGTACTTCCACTCTGGATGTTATACCCTGAAGTTCCTGTTTGTTGTACCCAACTTGGACCCCACTTGCGATCCCTGAAATCCCCTGGAAATGTTGAACCCCGTCGAGGCACTGCTCCCGAGTCCTCGGGGAAATGTGCCAGGTGCGTCTCCAGGGCATGGGAAGCCTCCTGATGCGGTTGGGATTTGCGGTGGAGTTGGTGCCGGTGGCTAAACCGCGTTGAACCCATGGTTTTATTGTTGTGGATCTTGCCATCAACAAATCCGAAGAAGCAATTTATAGTCAATCTTTAAAAACTGGTCACGAACTTGGCGTTCAAGACTCGCATGCAAAAGTCTTGTAAGATCCGATTTGTGGATAAAAACAATTAAAACTCTGGAGTGCGACGAAACTGTTTGTCCTTCCAACGATATTGCTGCCCCAACAGCCGCGCGAGTGCCGCACCTTCCACTGCCAGAAATCAAATGAGAACTGAATGGCTTATGATGGGGTAATGGCTAGAGAGTATCCCAGCAAATGGGGAACCCCAAAATCATTCAAGTTACCGAATATTGATCATGTTCAATGGGGAAACCAATGGGTTTGCGGCACCTATTTAGGGAAACACCCAAATCTGCTCATCTCGCAGACAACTCACTCCCACTTCACTCGGTTGGCACTGTAGGCAGCGGGGCGCGGTTGGGGTTGTTCATGCTGCCGGCCGCAATAGTGATGCGAGGAAACTACTTTTTGCTTGGGTTGGGGTTGGGGCGGGGCAACAACGTTCACGTTCACCCGCGCGCTGCATTGAGGATCAGGTCGAATGAAAAAAAACACCACCAAGCTGTGAGGAGCGATCCTACACTCCTACACTACAGAATTTATCAAGCGGCTTGGCTATTGAATTTTGGTGCTTGCAGGGATATTGTTACCTTCTGTTTAAAAAGCGTTATTGGGGCTTGTCGGCACCGAATTATCCAATGATCGTGAATTTGCCCGGGACTCTGACAAGGGAAACCTTTTTGGACTATTGTTCTAACCCCGCAAGGTTCTAACCTCCCTAAGTTGGGATTAAGATATGATTCTGGCCATATACCCACTTATACCGACTTATACCCACTTATGAAGCGAAACTGCACCCCCAAAGTATGCCAGCAGCATATGTGACTCGGCAGACACGAAAATGCAGAGTCCTGGGGAACATTCTCTTCCTGTGCCAAATGATAAAACCACCAGCCACTGGTTCACCATAGTTTTCCCCATCAAAATGCCGGTAATTTGCAGACAAATCCTGTGAATGTTCAGACTTCAACCCAAGTATCACTTTGCTGGTGATAAATCTCATGATATAATCCATTCATATCCATTCTCTTACCTCCCTTTATCCCTATTATCTCCATCCCTAGCCGCCATCTGCTCCCGCCTAAACCTGCCTCTGGCGCCTTTTTCTGCGCCACAGCCAAGAGATCAGAGGCCCGCTTCGCCTCTGGATGCATTACCAACGGTTGACGGTTGATAATACTGCAACAGGTCACTGGGTCCATGGTCCCAAGTGAAGGTTGATGGGTGTCTCCAGGTTGAATATGATGAATTCTCATTAGTTGTATCTGTATCCCATTTCCCCGTCCCTATTATAAATCCTATGTGTTTCATTGCCAGGTTTCCTGGTCTACCTCATGTCCTCATTTCTATGGGGTTACATATCTCACATCCTGACTTCGTTGGTTTCCATCCGAACTTCCAACGGATTCATACCCCCATTGCAGCCATGTGGCATCCCCTCTGACCGTGAACAGCACGTCCGCCAGACGTTTCAGCAGCGCCGCGGCCAGGATTGCCTCGTCGGAGTTCTCCTTTGCTCCCTGGCAGCTTCGCTCCCTGTGGTAATTGCCATGGGCCAACATAATTCTGCCAAAATGATCAAACTCGCTAATGTATGTCTGAGGGATAAATGATTTTGAGCAATACTGTACCCATTTATATAATTTACTATACTTCTTCACTTTGCTTTTCCCTTCCTGTAGAGTAGAAGTGGTTGCATGAAATTGGCCGGCACGTTGCCCCTGTCGATTGTTTATCGTTGTTGTATGTCGCGTGATGATTTTGATTTTTTTAAAGTTTGGGGAAACGGCATGGAGGGGGACTAGACTGCAGGGGTGCAACTGGCCCGGAGACAAGAAAAAGCAAACAAAACAAATTGTTGGAGAAAGTGCATTAACGGTCCAGAATATAAATAGGGTCCGCAAACGACCATAGAGCCACAAACAGGATCGACCTTCAACACGGCTAGGATTTTTCTTTCCCATGTCATTGTACAGCTTATGTGCGAACCATTTGTGAGACTAGTCAAACTGGGACAATTGCATGATAGAACGAGAGTTGCAAACAGATTCCTCCATTCCAACAGACTTGTTCTCTTCTTGCTCCAACTCCCTGAAACCACCGTGGCCTTCAAAAACTTCAGGACCTTTGCCCGAAGGTTCTTGAAGGTGTCCTGTCAATGGCACATGTGGCACATGGCAGAACAGGAGACTCATGTCCTCAAATTCACTCAGATTTAGTGAGGAACCATACCAGGCGGCCCTGGTCTCATTCTTCAAAATCCTAAGGATCCAAGTTTTGAGACATATTGATGGGAACATGCTCGCACCTCACCCCTAAAACCTCGCTTGAGGACTTGACAAACACATCACACATCCTCTTCCATAGGTCGGGCCGAAATGAGTTTTGTCTTGCAGCGCAACTCAAAAATGCGTGCGAGTGAGTGAGTCCTTCGCATCAGAAGATGCTCTCCAATATGGCGTCAAGTGTCCTCAAAGCATCTCAAAGCATCAACCCCAGAGGGATGGAGTCACTTTCGATGACACACAGTGCTCACAAAGCTGAGAACTAAGCTGGATTTTGTTTTCTAACATGTTCTAACCATCAACTCAGCAGACGTACAAGCGGAACAGACATCAGCATCTCCAGGCACTGATGTCACCAAGCTTCTAAGAAAGCCCACAGGGAAACCATTGGTCAGTTGCTCCGCTTCTTGGAAGAGTTCCTGGCTGCTCTGAGCAAAACTTGAACCATCCAAACTGGTATCCAAAAGTGGCTGAGCCATTTGAGTCAGCTATCCAAAAGAGTACCAGTATCAGTATGAGTAAGTTATAGTCATATCAGTATCATCCCAGAAGAGTCAAAAATATCAGACATATGACATATTTGAAACCACCAACACACCTATTGCTATGCCTTGCTGGCGCCCCCAAAGCCTTGTAGCGTTCGCCTTGCTTCTTTAGGCTCAACCTTGGAAGTTGACCCAATTAGTGGGTTGAAGGAAAATTCTAGAGGAAACAATGACAATGGATTTCACCATCCAAATATGGATGATTCCTGCAAATCTCTGTACATCTTCTATGAAAGCAACTCTGAGATCCAGTGCTGTGAGTCCGTTCTATGATGCTTAGAAATGGGCGTTTCCCTTTCCCACTTGAGGTCTTCATCCATATTGACCATGGTCCAAAAAATGGGCCACCAACCGACCGAAAAACAACTGCTCGTTTGGTACCCCTTCCTTTTGGGGGTAAATCGTATTAGTCAATTGGGATTGTCATCCCATAGGTAGAAGAAAATACTTTGAACTGTATTTGTCCGGCAAAAGCAGGCAGACTTTGAGCCATATCTATCCGAGATCTTTTCTCCGGGGTTGTCTCAAAATTGCGAACCCCGGAATGGTTGATTGTCCTGTTCACCATTAAAAAAGATCATGCTTTTTGGTATATCATTTTCCTGAGACAATCCCAATTTGATAGATCATGATAGATCAAATCCGCATCTTCGCAAATCACACCCTGATATTTTGCTAGTTACAGCCCCTTGTTGATTGATGGTAGCTCTGCATCTCAGGCACTTCTCCGCCGTCGAGAAGGCCTGTGCCAGGCACCAATAATCCTGGCCCGCCGTGCAGGTGTTGATCTCGGACGTGGTCCGCTGCCATGCCACCCCGAGGGTCCTGGAAGCAATGGCACGGGTGGTTGGCAGAACATGGCAACAACTGGTGGGGCAAATCAGCGGACCCTCAACTTATGGATGGTTGATGATGCTTGATGTTTTCTGATCGTGATTTTGAGTGATTTTGGGCAGAAAGCTGGTCGTTTGCAGGGGGACATATACTCATTGAAACACTCATGCATGTCAAACGCTGTTGTGGGGGGTCTATGAGACCAACTGGAAGCGAAGCCTCACTTCAAATCGACCTCTGTATCCTATCGTTCGCCTGAAGTCTTCTGTTGAAGTGACACAGTGGCATTGAAAGGCCAAGTTTCGCTTCCACATTGATGGTAGCATGCGACCAGCCATCCGGAACAAAAATGGCATCTCCCGCGCTCTGTACACATTGTAGAGGGGGCGACTTCCTTGCAAAGAAGGCGTAGCACCGAGAAATGACATGCTACTAGGCTGTATCTGATACTGTATCTGATACATTCTGATACTATTTCGTAACATGTTCGTCCCAACAGGAATTCTGGATTGTCCGTCTGGATTATGAATGATTATCGGTGTCCCAGTTTCCACTAAGATGGCAACCAATATATCCCAATTTGAATCAAAAGTCTGAAAAGAGAATCAATAAGAATAGTGCGATGCCCCGTGTGTAAAAGCTTCTATTGGAGAACCAAGTTTGTTCCGTTTCAGAAGCTTTTGCGAAATCGTCTGAAATGGATTGAAATGGTATATAACAAGAATCATCAAAGTCGTACACAACCAGGCTGAAGATGACCCAACTCCCAGTTGTCCGTGTACTTTGGCGCTCTTGGCCTTGATGTGGCATTTGTTGTTGAAACCAAGCATCATGTTGGGCAGGACCTTTGACTCAAAGACAGTCATCGGACGATGCAAAGCAGCCACCGAAGCATTTGGAAAATGGCCAGGTTTGTGCAGGTACCAACCTGAGATTCGCAGCGATGCGGAACGCGCTTGATTCGGAGGCAAAATCAAGAATCATTGGTGTCGAATGTAGAGGTTGCCACCCAGCAAAGACCGAGTCTCATCTGATGACAAGGGTCAAATTTGTTGAAGACAAAAAGTCACCTCACACCCAATTGGTGGATTTCTTTGGTGGCTTCAACCCAAATCCAAAAGATTGGTCAATTGGGATCATCATCCGCAGTTTGAAACCTAGCTGCGTTTCTTCCCTGCGGCCAAGAGTAGAAAGGCGGGACCGTGGGCATGAAATTGTGTTCCAGACCGTGGACCTCCCAACGTCAGAAACGCCTCAGCTGTGCCGTGGATCCCTTGGCCACAAAACGCAGTAAAAAATCAGTGATTTTGGCATCCGGAGCCCTGCATGATAAGTCATGATATCCTCCACAACAAGATCAAAGCTGCATGTTCTGCCAGATGGAGATGGCCTGAGAGTCAAACTTTGCACCATTTTTATTTTGATTTGGTGGGATCATCATGCATCCAGCTACCCCAACCAGGGAGTATCCATGGCCCCCAACCAGGTTCCCTTTGGCACCTTGGCATTGGACATCCGAAGCCACTCCTTGACACGTGCAGCATATCTGGATTGTTTAATAAAATTTTAATAGCCTGTGTGATCGAGTACTATATGCAATTCCGGCCTTGGTCCTGAAGCAAGTTGATTTCTTGAACAAGTGGTCCCGGAATTTCAGTCAGTGCAGTGGTTTCAGTGATCAAGTCCCTTTACATCCTGCAGCTGAGAGTGAGTAACATAAGCTAACCAAGTCACAGAGGAACTGTGGAATCTAAGGGGTTATCTTCAGCTGCCCAGCGCCAGATTCAGCCGAAGTCTCAGGTATTGGTGCCAGCTCCTTTGCCGAGACATTTTGGAAGAAGTCGTTGTCGAAGACATAGATTTGCCTTGCAATTTGAGCCGTGATATAGATGTATATGAAAAATACTTTTAAAAAAAAACAGTTTGGTAGTAAAATGATTGGCCCCCAGTTCTGTCCGTACCCATATGAACAATGGACATGTGTTCGCTGGTTGGTGTAGCAGATTGGTTGTCAGAGAATACTCATAGCATATGACACACTCCCCGTCCAATTCCAACGATTTGCCGTCAGCATCCAACAATATAATGACGTGAGACGAGTTGCTGCGAACCATTCAACTTGGACAGAATATTCCTGTGGCACCGTGGGGGCAAAGTATCTATCAGCAATTGCGTTGCATGCCATCACTCCCTTTATGACAGTTTTGTTTGTTTCCAATTTAAGGAACGAACGATGTAACAATTCGCAAGGAAAACAATGGATGCCATTTGCATAGTGACTATTGTTACTAAAACTGAAGAGCAACATTTGCGAAATTGACACCATTGGGTCCAACTTTGAGAAGACGGTGAGGGGCTGAACGAAGCACTGTTTTACAATTCTAAAAAACGGTGAAGAGTTTCAAAATTTTTGAACCCAGTGGAACACAACTAAAATATGCATGACATCCCGCACCTCAAAGGAAGGATGCGAGAGGTTTGCCCATCCAGCAACGCTGCTTGCGCCGGGCTAAAGACCTTCAAGGCCCTGAGTCCACAGGAGGGGAGCACCGTCCCAGGTACCTAATTGGAAACAATGCGCAAAATTGATAGAACATGTAAATACAAATCAAGAAACTAGTGTTTGGCTAACACATATTGCATCTAGGCTGCAAAAAAAACAAACCATTGATTAGAAACCAAAGTGCGAAACGAAGGCGTATCGCCTCACCACGGTTATATTAGGTTATATACTATCTACATACTCACGAATTGGGCGAATTTCCTGAGGACGCTTGTGGAAAATGTTTTGTGGTATTTTGCGCCAACCTGGCTCGTGTTTAGCAAACCATGGCACTTAACTGTCTGAACACTAAACTTAACACCACACCTTTAACCCGAAACCATAAATCGGATTTGTGATCATCCCAACTGAATGGCAGAACAGTGTCCCCGAGGATGTTGAGCAAAACAGGGGGTCTGAGTGTACAAATACCATGAAAGTAGGAGGTAATATGATGGAATATGCCAATGTGTGAAGAGTTGAAAGAGTCAAGCCTGATTCATCTTCCCTTTCGGGAGCTGTAATCCCAACCAGCCCTGTCAAGGTCCTGGTACGCTTTCCTGCCAAGGCTCGTGTCACCAAATTCCATTCGCATCCCCTGCACTCGAGGTTGACCATATCTGCAGCTGTCCCTCAACTTTGGTTCACCAAAATAGCAGAAGGGCCTTTGTTTCCAAACATCCTGATCATTTTGTTCGTGACTTAGGAATTTCAATACTTTCAAACAAGCAACCGGCATGTTCAAATACAGCCTTCCCATGCCTTCCCAGATTTGCCTCGTAGCTGAAGGCCCTCACGTCCCAATTTGTGGCAGGAATGGCATCTGCCACAACCGCTGGGAGGTCGCGAGTCCAGATCTTTTTGCTTCCAGCAGGCAGGACCTCAAGGACGTCACCTGAAAGTGGCTGGATGGGCACTGCATGATCAGTTGGGCATTATATATTTATATATAATTATATATCTTAATCATTCTTAATCACACACTTTTGCAATCATGGAAGATTCACTGCGCCTCAGCTGTTGGCTGAACATTATTTTTCTGCGGTGTCGACACAGCATGACAGGCGCTGTTGACAAAGCCCATCTGAAATGCTGTCCCAGCAGCGGCAGGCTTGGTCCGAGCTTGTGCCTGCGGTGGGAAGGGAAGGCCCATCATTGTACTGCCACTGGGATCCTTGGGTCTCTGTTCATAGCGGGAGTACCATTGTTCGCATCCGCCTCACACGTTTCAATACGTTTCACGTAGGATCTACTGCTCACTCAATAATCTCAATACATTTCATTTTTTCAAACTCAACGCAATTCATCAAACGGTTCAGATGCACGGCATAGTGGCATAACCGTCCATTCAAACATGGGAACGGGTCAGAAATCGGATATCCAAAAATAGCTGCTTGAATTAAAATGGCAAGCATGGGTGTAGATGTGACTAGTCTATGAAGGTTTTGGCCAACTGACCTGTATCAAACCCACCAGAAAGGGCCAAGCAGCTATGGCAAGTTCCATCCGCTGCACATGTCCCGCTGTCATCCGCCACAGCTAAGGCAACTAGCAGAGGCAGAGTTGTCACTGCAGCTCCCATGGCGCGGGCTCTGAATCGTTAAGGATGCATCAAATCAAACCTCGCCTGCTGGCTGAAATTGGTTGAAATTGGTTGAAGACTTGATCTTCCAAATGCAGCACAATCTGGCGTGCCTCCGTGAAGGACGTGGCTGGGTCTTGTGACGAAACGATGTTTGCAGCATTTTGCAACCAAGGACAGGCTGCGGCTTGGTTGGTGGCACAAAGGGCCCTTCAGCACTTGGAGTCAGGGTTTTGCACATCAGAAGTTCCACTGAGCTTCATCTGCAAGTCACCTCCTTCGAATGACAAGTTTCAAACAAATGAAAGCGGGTGAAATGTACAGATGTCGGTTCATGGATGCGCTGTACACCTGCTAAGCTCAAAAGAATCGGATGAACTACAGGATTGAGTTCAGGTTTCATGTCAAATTCAGACCAAGCGAACTAATCGGACTGGGCCAAAAAAGCTTCTTCGTCGCTGACAAGGAGCTTTATGAAATTCAAAGTGTTTCATCAAATTTGTAGTTTTCATAGAACCGAAGAGTGCCCGGAATCTAAGGAGGTGCTACAGTACATGAGTTTGAACTGTTTGGACTGTTTGAATTACCGCATAGACAGCCCGACTCAGAGAGAACCTAAATGACATTTGAAAAAAATCGAAACAAAACATATAAAAAAAGGTAAGGTTGCTGATGGTTACCAGTTGCCTTCCCAGTCTCACTTCAAGACTTAGTGCCCTACCCAAACTTTGGAGCTTTGCGACCTGCTACGTGAGGCACCAAGGCGAACCCGGCTGAATGGTTTTCTCATGGGTTTTCCCAAGATCCAGACCTAGTTGGCTCTTTCCCCAGCGTTTCAACTCTCATCAGCACTGCAAGTCAAGTTCTGTGAATCGTCCGAATTACATTGTAGCGCATCCCCTTTGTAGAGTCTTTAGGTTTGTAGGATCGAACAGAGAAAATACAACATGAAACATGAAACAACTGTTGCATATATCATGTTGATATGTTGATATTGTCCATTGATATTAACCTTCTAAAGTTTTATCGTGTCCTCCCCATATGTTTGTCGGATCATGGAAGCCACGAGCCGGGTCTTGCAGGTCATCCGAAGGCCCTCCGGGAGCCCCCACTTCCGAGGGAAGCCCACATGGGCACGATGCCAAAGTTGGGGGAAGCCAAAGCGGCTACCTGCCAATGCTGATGCTCAAAAGTTCATTCCTCTACAGCTCTCTACACCACTTCGTGCGTTGCTGGTCTGTGCATCGTTGGATCCTCCAAAGCTCTCAAGCCTTGGAAGATCCTAAACCGGATATCCAGCCTCGAAGGAATCGCAGGCTAGCATCAAGAGCGAACCTTGAGAATTGAAAACACGCAGGACGCTAGGCCATGCTATACACTGCTATACGATTGTTCTGTGGCTGATTTGCCACAAACCCTTGGCAACGGAGAATGGCAGTCGACGAAATAAATCCCTTCCGTATACAGCTTCACCAGACTCAGGACAGCGCCACCGGTGGATTTTCCCTTCAAACAGTACAGGCAGAATTCCATCACCTTCAACTAAGGGTCTTCCTCGTTGCCACACCTTGATGGGCCGCGGAGGAATTGAATTGGCTCTCCACCTGTCTAAAGAAGTCAATACACTCGTGTATATGCTGTAAATGTATCATATGCTTATATGAAATCAAACACACAATTCAGCGGCTCTAAAGAAATTCCAAAGACTTGGCACTTTGGATATGAAGCGAAAAAAGCGTTGCAGTTGCAGTGTAGTCATGTCAATATATAGTTTGCTATGTAGCCACCCGGGAAAACTACGCAAGACGCAGCCAAGAAACTCTGTGGGTGATGAAGTGACCCTCCGTAGCATGCCCCAAGTGGGACATCACAGAGGACAAACCGTACAGGCCAGTGCCAAGACCCAGGTCGCAATGATTCAAGATCTCAGGGTAGCGGACAGGATTGCTGACCTGCGCAATTTTCCCATGGCCAGGATCCAGTGGATATCTGGATGATTTGCAAATGTGGAATGATGTGGAATGCATAATACTCGACTGTGAAGTAGTTTCTCCGACAGCGGAGATAACTGCCGCAAGGAATCTTGTGCTTAGTGACTTAGTGCACCAAGCCAGCCATTCCCACTACAACTACCATGACATTCAAAGAGGTTTGTGGTCCCAATTGGGATGGATACCCACTGGCTCCCACCTTGATGAAGCCGAAAGGTCCGAAAATGAGCCGGCGCATGTGAAAGGTTAAGATCCGAGGAGCCACTCTGATTCGAAAGGATCGTACGTGGCTGCGACGTTTCAGTACCTGTGACGAAGCAGGCAGTTTTGAAATGTCTCAACCAGATCGATTTTGTTTGTGCCGCAGGCTTTAGCATTGCTCACAATCCATGATCAATGCATAGACAGAAACGCGTCCATCCAATGAAACCGGTGTGTATATAATACAAAACATACATATATGTAACTACAGTATACATAATAAATGATTAAAGCACTGGTAGTAATTGGCCATAATATATCAAAATCACCACATATCACCACGGTTTGCCAAGGGACACAGGGAGGAGCTCCCACAGGTCGTAGCGTTTCCAATCCCTCCATATCTGGCAGCTTGGCACCAGCAGCATGCGCCTCCAGTAGCGCTGCATAGCGATGACACGCGCGGGCAGCGAAGATCGAGGCGCCAGAGTCCAACAGCGCGCGACCTTCGCAGCTGGTTCCGAAATGTGGATTTTCAAACATGTGTGTCATGACTATATTATGACATATTGATATATGTATATATTGCGAGTATATGTATGATTCTGTATGTGTATGTGATTGCCTCAAGATATCCAAAGATCCAAATGTTGGCGTGTTGGCTCAACTTCCTCCAGATTTTCCATACCAATCCGCTGGAATTTCGCATGGGAGCCGAGAAGCGAAGGGAGGCCTCCAAAGAGCAACGGCCGCAAACCAAACCGTCGATCTCTTCCGTGGGTTTTCCACTGTAGGAGCTGCCCAGCAAGTTCACCAAATTCCTGCATCAACTGCACAAGACCATCGGAGATTTGGCTGGGATCACGACCAGTATCACCATCATCATCATCACCATCATCATCATTATCATAAATATCATAAATATCATACATATCATAAATATCATAAATATCATGAATATCATAACTATCATAAATATAATAAATATCATAACGATCATAACTATCATAAGTATCATAAATATTATAAATATCATACATATCATAAATATCATAAATATCATGAATATCATAACTATCATAAATATAATAAATATCATGACGATCATAACTATCATAAATATCATAAATATTATAAACTTCATATTAATCATATTCATCATATTCAGCATATTCATCATATTCATCATATTCATCATCATACATATTAATCATATTCATCAGATTGGATGGAACGAAGAACATGCTTGAAACTGCCAACTAGATATGCTCAATCAATGTCAACCAGCTATTCATGGACAGAACCCTTTAGCCTCAGAACAAAGACATGAGTGGCGGCATAGAGGTCACTGTTCTGGAAACATCTCCTGGAATCTTCAATGTCTCTTTCCTTTTTGCCAAGCTACTAAACTCTGTGGGGATCTGTGGAGAAACTATTTTTGGTGTCAGGCTCGGATAGACAAGTCTGGGCAAATGAAATCTAGTTTCCAGGCTGCAAAAGTCGACAACTTGCAGGATTTGCTGCGAATGTTCCCTCAAGCTTTTGCGCAAATGGGTTTAGCTGAAAGTGGGGTACCTCTAATTCCAACTAAGTATGATGAGCGTTCCGGTTGAAATGGCCAATGTGGTTTTCGGACAATCCCAGATGCTTTTTGACCCCTTCAAAAGTCACCAGTCAACCAGTCTTATCCAGCTCCAAGGCCTATGGCAGCCGAGGCTCACGCTGGAAAAGTGCGGGTGATTCATTTGGATCAAATCCAGAGACAAACCTCGGGCAAGGATTTAACTATTAACAAAATGGGATATTTCACCATTTCAGCATGCAAAAAATGTGGATTTACCATGCAAGACTAGGGAATTGAACCATCGCTGTAAATGTTGAAAATCCAATCCGCTACGTGGGTCCAACATGTATCATGGACGCACAAGCCCACACTGAAGCTACATCCAATGCACTACAGTAACATGTTCTTTTAATTAACAGAAAGAGTACACCAACATCACCTCTGGACAGCACCAAAAGAGAACATAAGATCATGCATGCACGAATATGTCTGGACATGCGACGAAAGTTTTGGCTACGGAATGAGTTGAAACAGATGAAAAAAACGTTCTGAACGTTCAGCTGAAGCAACAACGAAAGGCCTGCTTCGAAGGGCAACTTTCCACCTGAGCTGAACAGCATGTCAGAGAGCCAAACACCCATGCCGATGCCGGACACTCTTGCAAAAGAACAGATTCCAAATTCCCATCAAGTGATATATCATAGTATATTATAGTTATATCCCATGATATCCCCATTATACTCCACCATACTCCACCACTTTTGTTGGTGAAGTCACCATTAAAACACCGGAATCATGCTGCCTCCAAGGCACCCTTACCAGGCCACAGCTCCGACAAAGTCGCCTCTCTTCCAGGACCCCTTCAAAAAGATCCTGTCGAGGGAAAAAATGGGGCGCCACATGGCTCTGGCTATGGGGAAATTGGCGTACCGAAAAAGGGATGGTAAAAAAAAAGTCAGAAAAATCAGTGGTTCACTGGGTCTTCACTTTTGACCCGTACCCATATTGGCTCAAGACCAGTGGGTGAAATCTTCGCAAAACTATCCAAAGCTCCACATGGCCTGGAAGTGTTGAAGTGCTTCTGTTGCTTCACCTCAGCGAATCATGGGGAATCCACAGATTCTTCATAGATTTGCCATAGATTTCCGATGCTTTCCATTGGCAAAAAACATGTCAAACTTGCCAATGTTACGTATGCGCAGGTGCGTGTTGGGCGTTGCTTATTTGACGTTCGGTCCATGCTGGTTACATGGCGGGGTTTTTCAGTAGCCCTCGTCACCCAGAACGACCAGGACCAGGGACTTCCCTGATGCCCAGCCACAGAAGCGGAGAAGGTTTGGACTGCCGAGCCAATAGGGCCTCATTGGGTCCCAAGGCTTCAGCCTCTGGAATGCGGCCACCTTTCGCTTGCCTCAGCTGCATTTAAGGAATTTTAAGGCAGTGAGTCTGGAGCAAGATTAGGATACCAATTGGACCCACAAACATCCAACAAACGTTGTCAATTTGAATATGTTTAGAATTCAGCCATCCGTTTTGGGGGGGCTGATCATTTTGACCCAGATCTAGAGTGCCTCCTTATTGTCGACATGTTACTCGGTTTCATGCTGAAAAGAAACAAAGAAAGCAACCAAAGCTCGTTGTGCCGGGTAGCTGAGTCCAACATAGACAGCCTCCAGTAGCTTCACAAGAGCCTCATGAGCATCTTGCTGCTCACCAGAAATGGAAGAGATGCCACACTCCTCCGCGGCAACCCTGCTATTTCTTTCATGGGATATCGAAAATTGGGCCGGAAGTAGGGATGTCTCAGATCCTACCCAGTGTATCAAGTCTGCCTGTGGTGTCCTTTGATAGGGATATTAAGGTTCCAAAGTCGAAGACACATTCGAGGAGCAAACCCTTGGCTGAAAGTTCTCCGCACCCAGCTCCTCTTGAATGGCCATCGCCAGGTCTGACACTTCTGGAAGACCATCATCTAGGTCGCCATTCAAATATAAAAGCACGGAAGCCAAGCAAGCCAGTACCTTGGCAGAAGTGCAGCGCCTTCTCATTGATTCGCTAAGGGTGTAGCAATCCGAGTGAGCGATGCTGCTGATCTGAAACACACATCATTGGGATTCACACACTGTTTGTACTCAACACCTGCGTGTACTTTCCTACCACAGAACCTCCCAAATATGTCGACAATGAACACCCTGGAGCCAAAATACATCTTTGGGCGCTTGACCGAAACTTTCAGTGTCCCCTTTGGATGCTTCAGCATCTTCAGGACGGTTCGCCGATTTCAGCACGCTCCACCACCTGCATGTGTCCCCCAGCGTGGTGGCACCATGTCAAACAAGGACAAACGAAACTAATGTCCATAGACATGGGTCTAAAGCACTGAATTCGGGCTCGAAATAACACCAAATTCAATCCCCAGCACCAACTTGCCGGTTCACCAACAGATACTGGTCTGTTTCAAGCCAATGTCTTGATAAAAGCAGCAAGGCTCTGCGCTCTCACGAGGGTTGGGCCTAACCCGCCGGTTGGGCCTGGGGTCATGTATGCTGGCTAATGCCTGCAATACAGCATTGAACCAGCACCAGTGTCCGGGATTTGCAAAAGCGCGAGGAAGGCTGTCGCGATAGACCGCAGGCACCAGGCAGTCCATGCCATGTGGATTTGTCACAACACGCAATTTTGAGTCACAAAATATCGTCGCTTGAAGTCCAGCACCGAAGATGGGAATACACAAAATGAACATGTACTTCCGCATCGCTGCACTAAATGCTTATTTGCAAATGGCACTTAAAACATCTTGAAACATCCTGTACATGCCAGTGACATTGCAGTAAGACATCATGTTCGCGTATGTTTGCCTGTTGCTGGATGCTGTAAGTATTTGTTCTTGCTGGGTTGGCAAAAGAACATGTATTGACTCATCCAGTCTTTTGTGCGAGCCACTCGCGCTGACCAAACCAATGGCGCCATTTTTGTTCCCTTGTATGACCGCTTGCATGAGTAAAATCTACAAGTATGCTTCACGTTTCCGAACTTACTTCATCTCTCTTGTTCCATCGCCTGAACAAACCTGGTTTCCACCCGACACCTCTATCACCCTGTGAATCCCAATGATGTCTTGGTAGCATCCTGCCATAGTCATGTGGGTTACGATGCATTCAGGTTAGGAATGGGGCAGTTAGGGAAGAGCATGATGCAGAGTTCTAGATCGCTGGCTTTTTGCTCGCTACCACACTCAGATTTGTGCTTTGTGTTCAACCCTAATGTTGAATAATGTTGATGTCAAATTAATAACCCCCCACATATACGTCATCCAAACAGAGTTTTCCGGACCCCCAAGCAGGCAGGTGAAGCTTTCTGGTAATTGAGAAATTAAATGTATTCATGAAAGCTTTTGGGGGTCAAATTTGAGAGCATTTGATTTGGAGGTTGAATGCGGCGCACGGATTCTAAATATGGAAACCTCTACCACTGGTACGTCATAATACGGTATCCAGGAAGAAACAGAACACATTCACATTCCGTAAACAAACACGGAAAAAACTAGGTTGCTGTACTTTAAGGGTGGTTTACGAATCTGGACCAGAGGGTTGGCAAACTTTATTGTGCACCCTTGTGTTAATCACAGTTGAATACATTGAACCTTATGCAAATAGAAGAAGACATCAATAGACTCTTGAATTAGACGTGCGCATGGTCAACCTGTACTACCGTTCACGCTTTTCTTTCCAAGGGTTGGGTGTGCATGGCCCTGCCATCTGCATACGCCAGGTGCAATGAAAGATTTGGAAATAAGCGCGCAAATTGAGCTATGACGAAAACACATGACACGCATGGGTAGTGCGTGACGTAGAGGAACATCTCTCCATGTACCTCCAGCCCCTTTTCAGGGCCAGCTTGGAGCCAGTCAGAGGCAACTTGAAGCAGGGCACAGCGTTCTGCATGCCCACTGCGGTCGTGTTCGCCGATCATATTTGGGGCCATACGGCTCTTCGTCATCATCGGCTTCAACAGCTGCGCAACGCGAGTTTGGGACATCTCCGCTTCTAAGCGCCAACTAAATGCCCGACCATGTTCTGCATGTTTGAGACCATCCAAGGAGATCTGATACCGAACCCACGCGACAATTTCGCGCTTGTTCACCTTATCAAGCTGTCTCACCAACTTTTGTTGTTCAGCAGGAGCATTCTCTTCAGCCCCAGCTTGGATAGCCCTCTCTCGTTCCAGCGCACAGGCCTGTGCTGCTTCTTGAATCCAGCTGCAGCCTAACTGGCTGGATTGGTGAACTTGCACTGAGCCTAAGACACCAATATTTTTCAAAAATGTTGCAGTGAAACCAACTCCCAAATGATCGATGTCTAGCTGTGAGATGCAGGTCTCTACCTGAGACCAATCTGCCATGCCATGTCTGGGGGGCATTGCCTCCGCGAGTGGACGAAAGATATGTTCCTCCAGCAGCGTCTTCAGATTGGTCCACCGTTCGTGCAGGATATTTGCCATTGGCAGAGCAGCATTGCCCAAGATCAAAAATTCTCGAGCTCCAATGCCACCATTAAAGCCACGACGGAGAAAGAGATCAATAGCCGCGTCACAAAGTCTGACTTCTTGAAGGCCTGCAGCTTGCATCGCACTCAACACCTGCGCCACATTGTGGGATGCTTCATCTTTATGGCAGCGCCTGGCTGTTTCCTCACAGGCCTCATGTAACAAGGCTTCACTATAGGTGGAGACATTGGCAAAGGACCAAAGGATGTTGCCAATGCCTTGCATGTCGAATTCATTGACATGACTGCGCGAGTACTGGGCTACTGCTGTCATCCAGGGCACATGACATCGTCCAATGATTGTACTGTAAGCCCAAGCAGAGTTCGCAATTTCTCGAGGCGCACAGCTGTGAATCCCTCTTCCACCTAAGATCTCGTCTACGACTTGGTCAAAGAATTCATGGTTGCAAACCCCAGCGGTGCCATGGGCCCAGAGCATAATGGACAGTTCATGCGTTTTGAATTCTGCCAGTCCTAAACTGATCGCATGGTTGGCAGATTTCAAGAAGAGCCATGGCAGTCGAAAGTTTACAGTTGCGTAAGCCCAAAGCATGTTGTTGAGCTCTTGGGCTTTGCATTCTTGGAGTCGAAGTACGAATGGATCTGCTGCCTGCTTGAAAAATGAAACATCGCGCGTTTCCAATGCAGCCAGTGACCAGGCTGTGATGGCTAGATTTTGCGCTGACAACTCTGACATCATTGCCTTTCCCAAGCTTGACAAGCGAGATATCACGTTGCTGTCATGATGCAAAACCGCGGCGAATGCCCAAAGAGTGTTTGCTACATCCAAAGGTTCGAATTCATCGTCTCTTCTCAGAACTACTTCCTTTCCAACGATATTGAACCAACGCTCTTCCGTGTAACAGGCTGTAGAGTATGCCCAAACTGCATTTGTCAGACCCTGCACGCTAAACTCCTTGGTCCTTTGACAAACTGCCATCGCAAGCTCATGGAAAGCAGACTGGTGGCTGACAGCCTGTTCTGCTAATGCTAGGGAGTACAACAGCGTCGCGATGTTCCGCGTGTCGCTATATTTCCAGGCCTCATGTTTTGCAACAATTGCATCGGCCACTTGATCATAAAAATCTTGTTCTCCTTGGGACACTTTCGCCAATGACCAAGCAACCAGGCTGAGATCAATGGGTGCAAGCGTTGCGATGGGCGCTTCTTTGGCTACACGTTCAAAGACCACTGTGCAATCAGCGTAGGAAACCGTGGCGAAACCCCATACCAGATTCGCAAGTTGCCGGTCGCTGAACTCAGAAACACGGCTCGCAGATCCTGTTCCAATAGCATCCCACAGTGGCTCATGAGTCACAAGCAAAGCTCCGGCTGAATATGCCACGGTGGCAGTGCTTTGTGCATCAAATGCTGAGCTGCCGCGCTCAAGAAACTCCTGCACGATTCCATTTGTTGCATCTGCAAATGCGCCCTGCATTTTGCTTTCGCTTGTGGCCATGCTCCAAAGGAGTAGTGAGAGCTCTTGACCTTTAAACTGCTGCATGCGCCGCGCTGCAGTCTCTAGCAAGACTGGAAGCAATGGCTTCGCCCATGGAAGCTTAGCAACTGCCCAGCATGCGTTGGCAATACTCTGTGCCCTGAAACGATCTGGCTGCAAGAGAAGTTCTGTCTCCAAGGTTGATATGAGACCTGCACAACGGTGCTCGACCTTCCCCAAGCTCGAAAGGCTCACAGTAGCTAGTCGATGTAGTGCAGTACATAAACTCAAGGCACTAAACTGCGTATGCCTGGCTTCAATCAACTCTACCAGTTCACTCACTTGATGAGGCCCAAAGCCAGTCAAACGCTCTTGGTATGTCGCCTCAAGGCTATCCCCAATCAGCTGACCCTGCGGCTTGGCCCGTCCCTTTTTGTTCGCCTGGTTGCCGTGGTTGCCGTGGTTTGTGCTGTCTGTCCTGGTGTTTGTCCTGGGCAGAGAACTTTGTCCCAAGCGGTCACTGCCAAGCCACAGGCCCGGAGAACAATATGAAGTCCCAGATCCCGAAGCAACAGCAGCAGCTGCTGCCTGTGATACAAGGCCCGAATGGCCACGCCTTGGTATCCCAGGCTGACTGGGCAGCTCTTCAGCACCGGTGTCACCGGAGTCACCAGGGTGACCTGAGCCCCTGGGGGGAGGATAAAACGATTGCATTCAGTCTGAAGAGAGAGCCTATGCGAACGCCTACTAAGTCTACTATGCAAACTTGGCCACAGCAAGGAGCAAATGCCCACTGGCTTGGCCAAGAACTGCTACCAATGCTGTTCCATTTCAGCCACGATGATCTCCCCAGCTTGTTGCGCATGCTGCCAAGCCAGTGACAAAGCCAAACACTACATGGACAGCGTAGAAGCAGAAGTATGCAATGTCAATGTGACTTGATGGCTGAAAGACATGTTGACTACTCTTCATCAGTTTTCTGTGCTTTTCTTCGTTTCTGTTGCGGTTGGTATCGGTTGGTCCAAACGGTCTTAAATCAAAACACATGTCACTTTTTGGTACAAACATGAGCTCTTGGTTGGACTATTGAGTTTACATGCTCTCATTCTGGGTGGGAGAATTCCGTTTTTCCAACGTCTATCCAGTGTCGTATCCTATTTGAGCCAAGGTTGTCATGTCTGCACGCAACATTAGACGGTTTCCTGAACAGACTTCTCAAATAGAGCGCAGGTTGTTCGTGGCAACTTCATGGCTGCATAAGAAGCTGCAAACATTCTGCCGTTTTTTTCAATGCGGAGAGCACCTTCGCGTAGACGAGGGCCTTGAAGAGGCCCCAGTCGCAGTACGCAATTCGTTAACATCGTTAACTCAGGCCTGGCCAAACGGGCCGCCTCGCTGAGAAATCGAATCCACCACAGGGTGAGTTCTCCCTGAGCTTCACTGCCGGAGCTGAGATCGTCTTTGCAAACCAGCTCCGTTTTAGTGCCATCCTGCAAGCTGAGACCACCAGCACACGTGCAAAGAATGAAATGGATGAGATGAGAAATCAAGCTCCCAAAGCAAACAAAAAAAACACAAAATCCTCTGCTCGATAGCGCTTTGCAAGTCCTTGGTAGTCCACTTCTTCGCTCCATTTTCTGACCGCGCTAACCATGTGAACCGCTTTCCAGAGCAAGGCCGTTCTTTCCATTCGATTGCTCAGCTCCTCATCGCAAGAAGATAAACATCGCTGCTGGGGAATGGAGGCAGCTATTAGCCCATCATAATGAAACCCTACCCATTCTGGTATTTACATATACCATCATATACCATTAATTATTCCTCTCCCAGAAAGTCGATTGCCGTGTGGGTCCAAAGGAACAGTATACTCAGTAGACCCAATCGAACCCAGCAATACACGGCGCTCCCGCTTGGCATTGGCTGCAATCTGTTCATGCTTTTCCACTTCCACCACCAGTTCCGCTTTCTGAAACTCCTGGGCCAAGGACATTTGTGCACAAGTTCAGCATGGGTGAAAATCTTCATGGTGGCACAAACGGCCTCCGTTGCTGCCACCGACGCCATACTGGTGGAGAGAGTCCACAGGTCTTGTATTGCCTCCATTTTCAATTTGCCAGCAGAATTACATCATGTGACAATAGAAGCAGGCTGCAGGCTTAGCAAAAGGAAAAGTAAGACGAGTCATGACGAGTCACACTTATTCAAACGTTCGCAATTTTTTCCCCTGGACTGTCCAAAGAAGGGGAGACCGGGAGACCGATTAACGCCCAGAGCCAGCCTGGCCAATAGCACTGCGCAAATCTGTTCGAGGGTCCTGCAAGGGATCAGAATGAAAATATCACAACGATGAAATCACCAGTGATATCCGGTGATCAATTTGTTCATTGCGGGCAATCTGCTTTCTGTTTGTGGCTATGACGTCCTGAGGTAGTGCATGCTGCCTAAAACGTTCGGCAGCACTTTGCCGATCTGGCAAGGCTGGAACATGTTCAAACCTCATCTCAGATACCCTCTAGTAGTCAAACATGGCAATGGAAACTCCCCCATTTGCAAATGATATTCCGATATTCCCACTTAAATGCCAATTTCATTCGGGATTTCCCAGCTAGCCATGTGTGATTACCCGAGGATACGCTTTCCACAGCTAAGGCCAATCGCAGGTACTCCACCGGAAATCAAGCGCACAACTAAGCCAGTCACGTCTCTCCAAGCCCAATGCACCAGAAGGTGTAGGCCGTTAGCTCCTGATTCTCACCAGAAATGTACCCAATTTTTCTATTATGGCAGAGTGGAAAAATTCAACGACAAGCCATGTTCTTCGGGCAAGTCCTCAAAATCAATAGGAGCCCAAATTGAAAAGGAAAGGAGTTCGCTCCAGCTTCTGTGGATCCTTTTGTTCAAACAGCAGGTATCAGGCTCACTACAGCCAGGGCACCATATCGCGTTCTCGCTCCACAGAGCATTGAGCCAGGCCAAGGTCAGCTAACTTCACCTGCCGTGGAAGCTTCATCATCTTCATACGGTTCATCTGGGGATGGGTCAAAATGTGATGTGTTGATAAGTTGAAAAAAAGACACGTCCACAGGGAGCAAATGCTGACCGAGCCCACATCATTCCTCTTTCCATAGACCATCGAAGTATGCTCTGAGTATAGTCCAAGGATGTCCAAGGTCAGTCCCTCAAACTGAGTTTGGCGCAATGAGGGAAGAACTTCCAGACACGTGCTTCCTCAGATGATGCAACTGCAGGTAAAGTCAGCTGAGGTCCAGGTTCCACCGAGCAGCAGCAGAATGTTTTCGGGCTTCACATCGTTGTGAGTTCTTTTACCTCAGATCAAATCAGGAAATCTTCTGGAGATCCGTGCAGTTCCCTCCAACACCACTTTCTGCAAGGTCAGTTGGACTTTGCTGTTAGGTGCAGACCAAACCTCTTAACTTGACTGCTCTTGATGTATTATCTCACCACCAAAACTTCGGTCGAGTCTCTCTTGTGCATGAAAGCGAGAGCAGATCCAACCTGTCTCACCACCGCCGCCAAGCCTGCTATGCGAACGGCGATCCATACAATCCATAAGCCCCTGTCCCGCTCAATTGAGGGTGTGCGATTTGAGAGTAGTAGATCAATGCTTGTTGATACTCCTTTAAGGGCGCAATAAACCCACCAATTGATCAAACATTACAATTGAAAATCACCCATTTAGTTCGATGATTTTCCCAGTTACAAACCTCCATTTAGTTCAGGGATTTCTCGGCCAGCCATGTTTGATGGCACTGGAGGGAAATCCCCCAATGAATTCAATGGATCGGTTCAAGGCAAAATCATAGGGAAACTCCCCCTATATTTTATGGGAAGATCCATGGTTCCCGGTAAAGAGTTCTCCCCTGAAATCAATCCATTGGTTAATCAACCAGGGTGTTGATTGATCCATACGATCGACAGCTTTTCCCTAAGCAGCTCGGCCTTCAAGGTTGATCAGCCCTCTCTCTGCAAGATGTTGCACTGTGCCACGGTCCATGTGCTCCATCAGCATGCAGATGTATCCTGAGCCATCGATGGAAATATAATTCATATATAAGTAGGTAAGTCTGATAATGATAGTAAGGAGAAGAATAAGAATACGAATACGAATAAGAAGAAGAGTAAGAATAAGAATACGAATAAGAATAAGAACAAGAATAAGAACAAGAATAAGAATAGGACTAACTACGAATGATAATAAACATACTTCTATAATTTTCTATACTGTTTATCATCGGATGATGGAGAAAAGTCTGGGCCCCCCACGGTCAGGGAAAATTTTGGGTCTCTTTCCGCTGAAAGTGCCATTATCGAAGGCCTGGATGATCTTGCCTGATTCAGCAAAGTTCAGCCATGTCAAGTTGGGGCATCTGAGGTTTGCTGTAAGCCATGTGACCCATTTGCTGTCAAGGCTCCCTCCAAATAGGCTTCGCTATCATGATGCATCAGAACCTCACCACTCACCACAATGCCCGAGGAGAATTCGGCAAAAGCTGTGTATGCAGTGCACTGCAGGTAGTGACTAGATTGAAACATTTTGCCCAGAACGCATTCTCAGACTTTCGAAAACCGTAGAATCAAATCTTGACTTCCATAGAAATCTCTAGGAATTTAGCGGACGAGAGGTTCTTCGGCTCCGGCCTCCAAATGCGAAACGATGTTCTCATGTTTGCAGGTGGTACCTGCAGCCACCAAGCACCAATTGATCTGCGCTAAATTCAAACCTTTCCAAACAAAATCTGAAGTAAGAAGAAATCCGCCATTCTTCGGATGAGTTCCCCCTATTGACTAACATTGACATCATCATAACCACAAGGGCACCATGCGCCCACTCCTGGGCAGCCACCGAGGCCCATCTGGGACCCTGCAACTTTACCACCTGAGGCTGGGAAAACACTGCTGTCATTGGCGTTGGTTTTTTTAGGGAAAATTCACAGGAAACCCCCATGGAAACCCATGGGTTTTTCCCATTGAATCTCGGGTGTTCCTGCAAATTTTCCCTGAAATCAATTCTGGGATGGTGAAAAGGATCTGACGATCTGCTCTTGATGCTCTTTATCTCGACATGTCATCACCTCGGTCGGCTAAAAAGGGAGCGATAGATATGTCCCGTGATATGTCCCGTTTGAAAAATGCCACCCCCAATTGTTGATGATTAAATTTCCATTGTACAAACCCATGTTTGATGGATAAAAGAAAACAGAAGATTATAACCTCACATAAAGTTATATGACATATTTATATATATATATACACACATTTATATTTGTATATGTATATATATATATAATCACATAAAATCCCCACTTTTTGATGATTTGCATCACCACTTGGATGGTATGCCATACCCAGAGGAATCACCACTATTCCACGACGCTGGCTATGCGCCGCCGCATTGAACCTAGTGACGAAGCCATAGGAACCCTTTCCCAGCATCTCAACGGTGTTCAAGTCGCAGTGGTTCTCCAACTGCTGGGACCTGAGTGGCGATAGTATCATGGATTAACAGGGAAGTATGCATGTGTATCGTATATCATACGTCGTATATCACATATCATATTTCATATGTCATATCATATCATAAAAGCTGACAGTAGAAATATATCTACTTCTATCATCTGAAAGATTCTTATATATTGGTTATCATTGATGATAGTGGCAGCTGAAACGATTTGCGGAATAGTCAACAATGGTTGGCCACCTTCTGCTCGCAATAGATCTTTAATCATCTTGTGCTACCAAGCTGCGCTGATGACTTCAGCAAAGCCTTCACAAACGTTACATAGCCTGCAGATTAAATGGCACACCCAACACCTACAGAGTCCCATTGGAGGCTTGAACAACGAATGGCTCACAAAGCATGATTCACCTCCTGCTGTCTCCCTCGCGCCAGCCTTCAACTGTCTTCTCCTGCTGATTCTCTAATCTCTGCAAAGAGAAGTGCTTCTCCTCATGATAGCATGTTCATTCATGCATGCTTCATCCATGCTAGCACGCCTGACACAAAACACATCGGCTCTAATTGCTTTCAAGCTGCGTGCAGCTGCTTTTTGAGCTGCACAATCCTGGATGGCACAATGCTCGGTCTTGCGGATTAAAAAAAGATTTCACCAACTTGCACTAGGCCCTTTTCACTTTGTAGTAGAGTCCCTTCCACATTATCAACCCAGTCTTGGGGGAAAGGATGTCAAATCTTTCGAGTCATCATCATCATCATCATCATCATCATCATCATCATCATCGATTTAATCCATGGGGGGATCCCCGCCAAGGTGCTCATCTTGCAACTCCTCACACTCTGACGATATTTGCACGTCCTGCCAGGGCGTCACTACCAGTACCAGCAGATCAATGCCGGTTCCGACCACCTACAAAGATGGATGTACCCTCCCGTAATCAAACATGGCAATTAAAAATCGCGTTTCAGAGGAGGTGTTAGTGGGAAAATCAACTACAAATGTTGGGATTTTCAATTGCCATGTTTGAGATGGAATGGATGGAATGGATATCAACTTCTTTTTGATCCAAATGGATCCCAGATGCAAAAGTCCTTGCTGTCTTGGCTGAGCTGAGCCATGAGGTCCCGGACCACCTATGGTGCTAAGGTCGTGGGAGATCGGCGAAGGAGCACCAAATGGACGTTGATGTTCGATTTGTCGGATCTGGGTCCAAAAAATGACAAAAGTGTTCAAGAGTTATTAAAACCAGAAGCCTGCAATTCATGGCATGTTTCAAAGTAGTACCACATATTCATGATATATTCACATATATTATCATTTATTCACCGTCTATTTCTGGATATCCCAAGCAGGCCCCATCCCCATTTTTCACTCTTCCGCTGCCATTGGTTCCTCAGCTCGACACCTCATCACGCCGCTGCAGCTGTAGTTGCAGTTCTTCCACGCGGTTTTTCAGCATCTCCAACTCCTGGTGACGTAAAGGTGGAAATGGATCCCAAAAGAATATAGCAACCCTCCCAAAAAAAGGATGGAAAAGATCTTTACTTGATTTGTTAGTCTTTTTTATCCTTTTGGGGGTTGCTAGTGCAGTGTTTGAAAACATCGTTCAGACCTCTCTGGAACAAACCGGTTGTACCCCATGCTGTCCACAGCACTTCGACCCCGCTACACGGAAGAAATAACATGCCTCGCTTTTCGAATCAGGAGAGGTCTGTGACAACCTCATTGCATTGCGGCAGTAGATGCTACCTTCGTCGCTCTACACACTAAAATCGGATACGAGAGTGGTGGTTGATGCTGCCGTCGTGGGCACATCTACTTGTCAGAAATCTATGGAAAACTTGGCTGCTTTGAGATGCTTCAAAGTGGCTGAGGAGGAAAGCTCTCCCTGCTTTGATCCTCTTTCTCCCGCTTTTCCTCCTTGGAACCCCTGGTAGAGAGCCGCCGTACTTTCTCCAAATCGGCATCACTGAGGAAGTCTTTGTCCCCCGTACTGAAGACGAAATCCACAAATTCTTCGAAGCTGATGAAACCGTCCTCCAGCATGATCTTCAACACCGGATGCGATGGAAGAAATGGATGTTCAACGGGATTTTGAAGGTTCAAGGGATGTTCAAAGGTCATTTAGGTCATTTGTCTCTTCCAAACATTGCAGATACATCAGGCAGGTCCACTGAATCCAGGCCTTGTCGGTGTCCAACATCTCAAAGAGCGAGTCCAGGTTCTCTTCCTGCGTGTCCTAGGAAGCTGGCTGATTAGGACTGGTTGAAACATTTGTGTTCTGAGCGGTTGAAAATGGTACAGCAATGGTTGAAAAAGATGTTGACAAGAGGTAACATATACTGAACATATATACTTAACATATTATGTATAACTATATGCATTGGTAATGTTTAGCTGGATGTTTTGACGTTTTTGGGTTGGCAACTCCCCATCTTAAAACCCCTGAAATGAGCAAAGTGGAGGCAGAGCTGCTGAGGATATGGCCATACCAAGGACGGAGAGCAAGACCTCCAACTCTTGTTTTTCGATAAGACCTGAACCACTGAACCAACGAGTCTCAAGAAATTTGGTCTGGTTGGTTTCTAGCGATTCTCATGGTGGATTATGATCGTCCCCTATATATTGGGCAATATTAGGCAACAAGATGTATAAGCCCCCATGATCATAAGCCATCATCAACCATCATCGGGTTTTTGAGCACTGCTCATTTGCGTTTCGCTTCGTGCCCAAGCAGAAGTTTTTGTCGTTCCACAGCCTTTTGACCCATTCTCACTCAAAGCCATTCCTCTTCAGCCTTTCAGCCATCAATACAATGGATACAATACATCTCTATGTGCAGACTTGCTGCCGGAGCCATCCTGATCCACAACAATGAACCTTGCACGCTGATGGTCAAGTTTTCTTCAGACTGAAATAACTGTGCATGCGGCAAGGTCCGTGTTTTGCTTGGAAATGCTCCTGTGCAATTTTACTCACATGTCCGAAGTACTGAATGAAAGGAAACCGAATTCGTAGAGCCTGCACACTATATCCTAACCACCTCCAGTATAAGGACACTGTATGACACTGTTCATATGACTAAAGAGTGATATGAGCCCAGCAACTGTTCTTTGACACGCTCGATCTCCTCGCTTGTGGGTCCCATGGCTGGCAAACTGAGGAAGTCATGCAATCTGACGGAAAATGATGCCTGCAACACTCTGGATTTCCAGTCTCATGCTCCGATATGACCAGTTTGACGCAGTGCACCTGTGCCTTGTTTAATATTTAAACCTGATGAGAGACCCTTTTCACTTATTACCTGTCACTGTCTTGAAATTTTGGACAACGGTCAATGGACTTCACTGCTTGGAGAATGATACATGGACTATGCAATTCATCTATGCTTGGAGCATCATTGCAGCGGCGTCAAACTGCATGAGCGCTTTCATGTGGGTTACCACTTGTGCAGCTCAGAGGTATATCCACTATCTATGTTGTCCAAAAATGGAGACATGGAAAATTGGTGATCGATCATGGGATTCATTTTTTAAAGAACAAAAATAGAAAAGCGAAACCACAGGGTTCCCTCTGAGATCATCGATCACATATGTTTTTCCACCACTGTTGCCTTGGGCAGCAGCAATCACCATCAGCAGCGCTTGGCGCTCTCCATGTGGAGATCGATCGTGCTGAATTTGAAGAGGCACAAGTCGCAAGTTCTCTCCTGGTGAGGCAGAGAGGATGGTGCAAAGAGTTGCTGAAACTGACAGAAATCGGAAACCTTCTGAAAGTCCTGATAAATTTAGTTGGGAAAACCATTGTGTATGATTTTCTATCCAGTTGAGCTACAAAATGAAATGTCGATCATCTCAGCGGTGAAATACAAAATCTCAAAAGAAGTAAAGCATTGATCCTGCAGTACGAAGCTGGTGTGCACTTCCTCGACTTCTGCAAGTGGATGCCACCTGGGTGATATCTGACTGTCTGAAATAAAGCTGAACCGATCGGGACGCAGCTGCACCTCGCTTCGGATAGAAAAGGCCAGCCAGGCACTTAAAGCCTCAATTCTCAAGCGGTCAAATGAACTGAACCATGAACATGAGGGATACCGGTATACCCCGCTCCATCCACTGGTGCATCATCATGTTCACCAAATCAAATGGCTACAATTGGGGGTATATTATATACAGTACCCCACTTTTCAGACACATCCAAATCGCTGTTTCAGCTTGTTTCACCGCTCCCATCAGCCATTGAGATGATGACAGAGGCAATGGCATCCAAAGACGGCTGCACCTTCGCAGCCTGAAGAAAGCTCCGGCTCCTCTCACGCGCCATGGCAAGCCAACCTGGCTCATCTGTCACCTAGGGGACTGCATTGTCAGGTTGATTGAACTTGGTATAGACTTTGGCAAACAATGCAGGACACACAAACCACAAAATGTATGCAAATGGGGCCAAACAAAAACTAGCATGCTTTCAAGGAACCTTGCAGCCCATCTCCATTGTCCGCAGAGCCTGAAAAAATATCAAGGAATCAACTGGATCTGCATGACAAAGAATGCCTTCAATCGAAGCACGATGCCTGAATGGTCCCTCTTGAGCCCAGCATTGGTTGCCTTTCCAGAACTTCATCGCACCTTAGAGTCTTAACTTTTGGTGACCACTGGCATTGGGTTCGGAGACAAGGCGCCGACTTCATCTGAAACTGGAACAATCCTCGCAGCCTGCGGATCACTGGCGACGTCATGCTTCGGAGGAAGGTGGCCTGCAAATGTCGTAAAGGCAGGGAACAGCACAAAGTTCAGGATCCGACAAATGACACGGAATGTCAATCCCATACACTTTTACAGATATATGTATATATATATAATATAATAATATATATATATATATAATCTATGTATATAATATATACAATATATATATATATAACTTACTTTATTGATTATTAATATATCACATATATATATATATAGATAGCAATCTCACCGATACATACATTATGTGTCTGTGGTCTTGTGGGTATTGTGAAACTGGAATCCACTGGACATCCCCGAAGACCATTGGACCTGGACATCTCCCGGCAGCAGCAGGTGTTCATGAAGGAGGTCCATCCCCAGCACGACCTGTGGAAATGTATGGAATGGGTCACCAGAAAACGGGAACAGCTCAAGCTGTAAACATACCAAACTTGTCCATGTCAACAGCCAAATTCCAGTGGATTTGAGGTTTCAAATTCGGGTAAAATCAAATAGTTGGACAGTATGGACGCGTAGATCATGCCCCGCAATCTGGCCGTGTTTGGATGAGAAACAACTTTCGTTAGTGTTCAGAAGCTAGATTTCACTATATAACCGTTTAGATCCATTTTAGATTCATTTAGGTCAACTGTGCTTCACCAAATCCCATCAGTTTCAAAATGCCGCATTTGCGTCAAGTCTTTCAGCCCTTGAATTCCCCTTCACACCAGCAGTTTCAACGTGCATGGGTATACCATTGTCAACATGCAAAGGGTTGTAGATCGCCCTGCGCGCTTTACTGGGTGCCTGGCATGGTGGAGCTCTGCTCTGTCAAACTTCGAAGGCACCTACATCGCAAATGTTGCACGATCGTGTCGCAAGGTAGATGTCACAATACATACAATACAAAGATGGCTGGCCTTCAGCATATCCAACTCTTTTGAAGTAGCAACTCAGTGCACAAAATGTCCAGCTATCACAGACAAATGTACTGATCTCATAGCAGGACATGGCAGGTGTTCAGCCACGTGAACAAAGCCGCCGGCGGTGTATCTCTTCCAAAAGTGACCTCGAACCTCGGTAGTTGTTGCTCATCTCCAAGGTGTCCAATACCTCAGCAGCTCAACGGCAGGCGGTTCCACGGTACAGGTCGATGCGTTTCGCGCAGGTTAAGAATTCTACCACGCACAGAGCCGCCATGTCCGCATCCTGAGAGATTCACATCAAGAAATGTTGTCTGAAACAACAAAGAGTCAACTCTGGATCTGATCAACCAATTCCAGTTTCATGCTCCATGGGAATACCATACCAATGAAGCGTGATACAGTACAAACGCGTAGAAATCAGTGCAGCTCCGGGTCGGTCCTCCACACTTTGTAGCAGCCCCAAGGCCTGGAGATTCGATGGACATGTTCGTCTATGCATAGTGTACACATAGTACACACATTGTATATGCTATCTACCAAGTATACGAGATATCTTATGTTATTACTGTGTATATATATATATATGTATATATATATATATATATGTATATACATGTATATACACATTGCATGTCCTACATTACGTATTGTACATGTAATATATGCATTATTTTCTTGTTGTGTTTTTACTGTATGTATCGAAGTTGCCTCTGTCATGGTGCCATGGCAAACGCGCCTGCTCGGCGCAGTTGCCTCCAAACTCAGCACCATCTCTGCAAGCGTTCAAGGCGGAAGACTGCATCAGTGAATCTGGCCTCAGCTTTGCATCTCAGTTGGCAAGTTGTTTATGATTTATAACCCATATGTATGTATTATATATATATAGTGCATAGCTGGTGATGCTTCATCTATATAACTGGTGCTATTCCACATTAATTAGAGGTATTCATGATTCATGATATAATATATATACATTGGAATATTCCATATGTAACTCCATTTGTGGGTGATCGTATGGTTATTGTTATTGCATGTTATTGCCCACTTACTAAGTTGGATGCACCCCCAAGTAGTGAGAGCCGTTCACATGGCCACGTGTTCTACATGGCCAGCATCCGAACGAAAGGGAAGCCAGTCTTCGTCATGAAACATGATATCTGCGTCGGGACAAGTTGGCTGTACTTTCTTTGACTCATATTGTCAGATTGACCACAATCGCATGCTCAAAGGCGCCATCTATTGGCTTCTGAGCTTCTGACTGCAGATTCCCAATGGTGGCCTCCGAGATTCAAACTCTTCGGCTGCAAAACAGAGTTATCTGAGACCGGTGGAGTTACCAAGCCTGCTTCAGAAGAAGTAAAGCGAGAGTCCATCGCAGGCCATTCGTTGCCGTAGCCTCTTGGTTTGACAGCTTTCGCAAACTTGGATGTGCATCCCAGTTGGGATGGTGAATAACCATGATTAAAGCCCATCTAGATGGAATCAACATCAACCCCAGCTATGCATGGGTCTTTTAAGCACTTTTACTCAGAGAGATGCAGCTCCAAAACGTTTCCATCGCGGCCTCACTTGCCACGCTGGAACCGGTCAGTGCCACCATTGCAGAGGAGATCCCTTCTCGATTTGTCAGTCCTGCGAGGTGGCTATGGGCCAAAACCAAACCAAAATAGCTGGGATTTATGGGGATTCGTCCTCCCAAATATGGATAAATATGGTATAGTAGGTTTTGGTACACTACATAGCCATATAATGCCATATACAAAGAATCGTTCGAAATTTCAGGCCCACGAAAACCACACATGTTGATTCATGGTAATCCTTTCCTGTAGCAAACCATCCGGTTTCAAGGCACTTATATCCTTTTTTTGGAAAATCTGCAGGAAACCCGTCTATTTCAATGAGAACAACCCATTTGCCTGCAGGTATGGGGGTCCCCAAAACCATGGGTTAAAATACTAAAATGGTCTAATTTTGGATGATTATTGAGATATCCCTAGTTTAGGAGACCTCCATATTCCCTTCAACCCATTGAAACACTGCAGAAATGTCCACCTTGCTGATGTGCGCGCAGAAGCCAAGTCAGGGCCAGGGACCAGCGAGCGGACCCTGGACCAGCACCTGACATGGGCACCACGGCGACCATGGAAAAAGAGTTGGTCAAAAAAATGGGGGAACCATCCCACCTGGGGATTTCACTGGTAAAGATGGATAGATTCGGGTAGATGTTGTTTTGACCTATAATTTAACCCTGAATATTGGGGATATGTGTTGCTCATTTATTAAATTTACTGGATGTGATACGTAATGGAATGTATCACCAACACTATGGATATTTGGGTATCACGCAAATCTGGCATTCAACTTATTTGACCAACAACATCATACTTGGGAGAGTCCAAGAATGGAGGAATATACCCCCAAAATAGCAAGTTGAACAAGGAAACAATGATAAACCAACTATAAGTTGTTGCTGCTGCAAAGCCAATCATGGCATCAACGGAGATGATCACAAACTTGCAGCACAGCTAAGCTGAAATGCATCCACAAAATTGGTCCTGTGAAAAATGTAGAGATTGAACATGTTAACCATGCCGAAACAAGAGTTGAGTAACTTTGAGCTATACCCTATCCTATACCCAAATTACTGCATCGGTGAGATGGTAAGCACAGCATCTGAAAGAAAACTGAGAAACAAAAACAAGGTTGTGGAACCATATGGGTTTGTCCCCTAAAAAATTGGATGATGTATCATCATTTCCCGATTCGAACGGCATTTTGGGTATGCTCCATTTCTGCACAAACCATGGCAAACCCAAAAGTACTGCTGCACCAAGCCAGGCTGGGCGAACCATAAGCTGCAGTGCAAATCGCGGAGCTCGTCGCATCTGGCTGCAGGAAACCACCTCAGATCAGAGTACAATGATCAAAGTGTTGGGTGTTGGTTAAAGTACAAAAAATGCAAACCCCCCAAAATGGTAATTTCGGCCTGGAACAAACAAGAACAATACAGTAATAGAAGTTTGCCCAAAATTGCAACAGTGGAAAACGATGAAAAAAACCGATGGACTCGGATGGATCCCATTGACCCGGCCTCGCAGGGACCGAAGCATTGCGGCTGCAAACTGCCATTCATCTGCCCGTTCGCACGCAGTCAAGGCAGAGTTCAGGGAGATGACCTGGGCTGAGAGCTGAATGAGGTGGAGTTAAAAAATCGAAAATGAGGATGACTGGATGACCAAATGGAGTCAATAAGTCACCAGATGGAGTACTGAAATGCGCAAAACAATCAATCAAAGTTTGTTTGATTGCTGGGTCGTGAATTCTATATTGACATCTTGAGCTCATACCACCAGCAACCCAATGTCCACCGTGCTGGAGCCAAAGCTTCTGGCATCCAATCTCATCTGTGATGCCGCTGTCCTACTAGCAGCTTGATAGCTGGGATGGATGGGATGCTGAAAGGGCATGGAAGCTGTGAACAGCACAGCTCTAATCTCCAGGCCTCTTCAACAAGCAAAGCCCCATATGCCAGAGCTTGCCCTGGGACCAAGCAGCTATCCCCGAATTGCAGTGCACCTGTGGCTGAGAAGGCCGTGATCCGGATTAGCATACGGTTTTCGAAGCTGAGAATCGGGACCAGATCTGGAGACACATCACAGGAGCACAGGGTCTGCAGCCTCAGTCCCAATTTGCCACCAACCATCTGCAAGTCAGCACGGCCCCGTTTTGAGCGTTGCACCCAATTGAACTAAGAAGCTCAGCATTGACTTGGCATTTCATGAAAATCATTCTGCTAGTAACCACCTAATCCCTTCCCCCCAATATTGAATACACCTCTTGGAAACCATGGTTTAGTGTTGGATCTATACTTTTAAATTGTCGGGTCCCAGATTGGATGTACTTCATATTGGGAGGATGGGAGTAGTGTGTTTCCACATCTGTTTCACAGCCAGAACTCTTGGTCTTCTGCACGGTCAACGCTCGCTCCCACTTCACGGTGCAGGTCGCTATGACAGCACCATAGCTGATGGCATCCGGTACACATCCAGCTGCCATCATCTCCTACAATGGCACCCATGGCACTTTCCAGCTGAACTGTTGGATTTTTGGATGGAAACCAAGATAGCTTTGGATCAAAACCCTGGTATCCCAGTTATATAACATCCAAGTGGCTGGTACTGGTAAGTGGATGTTCATCTCTCAAAATACAGGAATCATAGGTTTTGACCCATCCCCATATTCGACATTCTGTAGGCATCACGGGTAATTGCAGGTCTTGCCTGCAAGAGGGACAATGCACTCTGCCAGGCAGCTGCGAGCCTCAGAGTGGAGCAGCTATCGAGATAGAAACTGATCTTGATCAATTTCAATCGATACAGTACTACCAATAACACAGGACCTGATGTTAATTGATATGAATTGGTTGTTTCTTGATAGCCTGCAAATATCTGCAAATTCTTCTGCGAGATCAGTTTTGATATTCAAAATGTGAAAGTCTTGGGGCAGCTCTTGCATGCCACGATGGCGCTGGCAAATGTAACCTGCCAGGTCCAGCAAGACTCGGCACGGGGAAACCTGGAAGAGCCAAAACGGGCCTGGTCGGGCTTTACGATGAAGTCCTCAGGGTTCAACTCAAGCGATGCGGAAACCGGAGGCAGAACGATTGTAGTGGATTACAATGCAAATTACAATATATTTTTATTATATTACATTTATATACATTTATGGCAACTCTCAAGTCAAATAGCGCTGCTAAACGCCACCGTGGGTTTCATGGAATCTAGCAGCTTTCGCAGTTCTCCTGCATCTCCATCATGAGATGAAGCACCAAATCTGTCTGCATGCCTGGCACATGCCAACTCGCAGAGACTTCCACAGGTTTCGGCACCAGAAAAATGACCCAAGATGACCCATGGCACCTTTGGTGCAGGCAGCAATAGCGGCATTGAAAGACACCTTGGAGCAATGCCGGTGCCTCACCACTATTCCGTTGGGATCATCCGTCCATTTTCAAGGATGGAATGATGGAAAATTGGAAAGGCCGTGAAACCATCAGCAAATTGCATGATATGGATATCTGCCTGATATCTGCATTTCATACTGGGTATATACACCACCAGTTGTTCAGTCACAACTCTCTTGAGCAGAGTGCCTCACCACATCACAGTCCAGGGAGGACATGTCGACCTCTGCAATAAGGCTGATGGACGCTTTGGAGACCCTTGAAAACGGAAAACCCCTCCACCAACCAAAAGACCAAACAATCATCAGCAAAACATTCTGTTTACATATATATATATATATATATTATATATATACATAGTTTAAATTATGTTATAAAGATACCAATCAGTGACTAAGCAATCAGCATAAAGCCAATCAACCTACCACAAAATGGCTTTCAATATGTTTCAACGGATTTTGAAAGAAATTTCATGGTTTCCCAACCAGCATGTCAAGTGCAGACTCCCATGCAACTGCACGGCCGCAGGCGCTGAGTGCGGCCTTGGGAAGTGGGGCTCCTATCTCCGGTTGAGGGTGTATTGCATAGTTTTAACCACATGAACACATCATTGGGGGGGAAAATGGAGGTTGGAAAGGTTTACAGTAAGAGTCTCCAATCTCATCCATGTTCATGAACCATTTCTCTCTCTTCTCGAACCATGAGACCAGTGCGTTAATGGAGATGAGACTACCCTGCAATCCGACATCAAAGCTCCTTTGCAGCGCCTGCAGAGCAATATACGGCGCTCGGGTCTGTCTGAAAATGGGGTACTTTATAGCCGCCAACAACAAGTTTAATGGGGAAAATGTTCATAAACCACTGGATTTGGGGTGTACTCCATTTTCAGATGATAAACCATGACAAACCCACCTTTTCATTCTCAATTACAATTGTCTTGACATGTTTTAAGCCTTCAATTGCAAATCTACAGCAACTGGCCTGAAGTGAGCAAGACCACATGGACACCTGGCGCAACTGCAGCAATGGAGCTAAAAACAACAAAGATTGCAACCAATTAATTCAGGCGGCAGACCTCCTTGCAAACGTTCACTAAGCTTCCAAAGATGATCACATTCTGCCGGACATCATGGGCCTGGCATATGGGCGCATGGGGTTATCATAATTTTCCCCATCAAAAATGGTTCTTACACAACCACTACTTTTCCCCATAAATACTCGCATGAATATCCCATAATATCCCCAATATGGTTGGTATACCCCCACCATATCCCCATCATAGTATCCACATGATGCGCCACCTTCATCTCACGCAGCAGGCTGCTGGCTATCTCCCAGTAGCACTTGGTGATTGCCTTGATCTGCGGCGAAGCTGGTCCGGTATTGTCATTGGGGGTACCCAGGGCCCAGGTACCTACAGAAGTTGTCATGCTCAGTGTTTGGAAAGTGTTGAAACATATGAAAAACAAGATGCAGCCCACGAACCCGAACGCTCACACGAATCTTCTTGACACTTCTGACATGACACGCTTGGGAAGACACTCTTGGGAGACACCCATGGGAGACTCCTGACATGACACTCTTGGAGACACTCCTGGGGGACACTCTTGGGGACACTCCTAATGTAACACTCTTCAGGAAACCCTTGCTACGCGTTCGGGAAAAAGGCATCTCAAACAGGTAGAAAACCTGCACATACCCTGAATTACAGCATATACTAAGCCCCACCAAGTATTGACAGCAGCGGCGCAAGCAACCAGATTGGTTAAACACAGTGTCAAAGCCAGGCACTCTTACAGCGCATATATAGTTGTTAGGTATTGCACTTTTGCAGTGCATGATGAATGCATAGGTATGCATGGCGCGCTATGGCTGGATACATTGAGGCTTGAACTGTTGAGGTTCACTCGGAGACCTGAGCCCCCGCCAGGGTGGGGGAACTGCTTGCTTGATAATGGCATTACGCGCAATGCCGCCTGTAACTTCTGCATGTCTTGTTTGCACTGCTGGAGTGTGTCCAGCAGGTGCTGATTCTCAGCACACAACGCCATGGTACTCGCTTTGCTGCTGCTGGGTCAGCGTGTGCAGGCACCTTGCTACTTCCCTGCGCTGCAGTGCTTGTCTCTGGCATTGCCATTGCCGGCTGCTTGAGCTGTGGCATTGCCGGCTGCCATTGCGTGGGCTGCGCCGGCGTGGGCTGCGCCGGCTTGGGCTGTGCCGGCTCGGGCTGCGCCGCCGTGGGAGTCGAGGACGACGACCATGAAGTCCATTGTGAAGGGATGATGCCCGTCAAGTGGCCACTCCCTACCCATGTTCCAGCGGGATGTACTATTTTTATACAGCAATCAGTGGGGGCACTCTCGCAAGCGCCATGTGACTTTCAAAGCGACATCATAGATTCGGTCATGTTATCAAACAACCTGAGTGAATCAACACCTACATGCCACTTCTTTTGGGCAATACCCATTCTGGAAAATCCTGATTTTTGGATTGAAAAAAAATGGAAAACCGACGGAAAATGAAAGAATTCTACTTTGAAAGCATTGTTGCAGCGCAGATATTCGTGATGTATAAGGGCACTTTCCCAGCGCCGTTACTGCTTGGCAATCTTATTTAAATGGCACTCTCGCAGCACCGTTATTGCTTTGCAATCCCCAGCGACTATGTTAATTATAAATATAGAATCTGTCTGAGTCTGTCTTATTTAAAAGCACTCTCTCAGCGCAGTCATTGGTTCGCAATCCCCGAGATTTTGTTATATATCCCTATACTTGTATAGAATCTGTAATATTTAAAAGCACTCTCCCAGCGCTGTTATTGGTTTGCAATTCCTCAGATTTTGTTATATATTATATCACTATAATATTAAAGAAACTGTAATATTTAAAAGCACTCTCCCAGCGCTGTGATTGGCTATTGGTTTGCAATCATCTCTGACAGTGAATTTTGACATCATGGGTTAGAACCGCAACTTTCAAAAAAACCTGAGGCCCCCTGACCGTTCCCACAAACTCTGGCATGATGGACTTGGATGCACAAGGATGCTGCAGACACACAAAATGCAAGACACTGTTGCAGTGCCAAATGTCAAAGACACCCATGGAGAACACTCCTGACTTGAAATGTCACAAAATGCCACACCTGCCACGCAAAACAAAGTTTCGACACGTTTGAAACCTCCAAAACATCATCACTTTTGCAGCTTCCCCCATAGACAACGACGCTTCGACACATTTGAAACGTCCAAAACATCATCACTTTTGCAGCTTCCCCCATANACGACGCTTCGACACATTTGAAACGTCCAAAACATCATCACTTTTGCAGCTTCCCCCATAGACAACGACGCTTCGACACATTTGAAACGTCCAAAACATGATCACTTTTGCAGCTTCCCGGATAGACAACGACGCTTCGACTCCGACACATTTGAAACGTCCAAAACATCATCACTTTTGCAGCTTCCCACATAGACAAGGACGCTTCGACACATTTGAAACGTCCAAAACATCATCACTTTTGCAGCTTCCCGGATAGACAACGACGCTTCGACACATTTGAAACGTCCAAAACATCATCACTTTTGCAGCTTCCCATAGACAACGACGCTTCGACACATTTGAAACGTCCGAAACATCATCACCTTTGCAGCTTCCCCCATAGACACCGGCGTTTCGCCACGCCAAAACATCATCACTTTAAGCTTCCCCCATAGACAGCGGCGTTTCGGCATCACATGTGAGGAAATGCCACGCCTGCCACAGGATTAGCACGGCTTCACTCCTGGACGCAGCCCTGACAATGCGATTTGCAAAAAACACGCAACACGACACGTCCAAAGTGCTGCGCCTGCCACGAAAAATGACGATGGACACCTCCAAAGTGTTGCGCCTGCCACGAAAAATGCAACTCAACTTTTGAAAACGTCGCGAAAGTATTGNGACACCTCCAAAGTGTTGCGCCTGCCACGAAAAATGCAACTCAACTTTTGAAAACGTCGCGAAAGTATTGCGCCTGCCACACAAAACGACTTTCGACACATCATGAAACACGTTGGAATGTCACGAAGTGCCACGCCTGCCACGCGAAACAACGTTTCGACACGTCGAAAACGTCCAAAAATGACCTCCTTTGCAGCTTCCCCCATAGACACGGCCATAGCGACCTACCGCGGACACTTGCGGACGGTTGCGAACGGTTGCGGACGGTTGCGGACGGTTGCGGACGGTTGCGAACGGTTGCGCAACGTCTGGCGAGCACACCCTCAACCCCCAAACCCCCAGAGTGAAACGGGAACCCTTGCACCGCATTCGGGAAAAACATAAAAGCAACATCCATCGTCAAAAAGAATGCCATCATGTTGAGCCATCGTGTACACTCACGGAAGTATTTTCACCAAGGCCGATGCCTGACCAAAGTCGCGGGCATCCTGTGACTCGTCAAAATGGAAGGTGCACGGAACCGCTGGTTTTGGCCATTTCTTGCTCTGATCCAGCATGATCCACCTCACTCTTGGGGAATTTTGGGGTACCTGGGCTACCTCATTCGGACCCAGGTCCAACTGACATGAGATGAAAATGTATCAACTTTGAGTTTACTCAAACTCTGTCTCTTGAATTCTCTTGAACCTGGGTTTCTCTTCCTTGATCTCCGCGGATCTCTGTGGAAGGAATTCCTACTGTACAACATGTCTTTTACGGTCCTTCCGCACAGCAAGTGCTGCACTAGCCTGTCAGTACATGGGCTTTGAAATCATCGACTGGAGCAAGAGAGTGAGGATGCGAGTTCAAGAAGGTCAATATCCCTCCCATCATTTTGACCAGCAATTATCAAAACCCAACCATGCTGGCTCAAATTGTGCAAAACAAAATCAAGTCATATTGGGCTATGCCAGCCTGCAAAAGGTCAATTGCCCCCCTCCATTCTGAAGAGGCATCAAAGCTTCTTCGCATTGATCGTTCAAAGTCCTCCAGAGTGCTTTCAGCTTTAAAAACTGGCTTCATGTCATCTGCTTCAGTTTTTCCCTTGTTGCCAGCCATCACTTATCATATCATGCTCTCCTGAATGCTCCAGGAGATACCAAGGCCGCTGCCTGCCATGGATTCCATGGCCATCTTGGTGTCGCACTGGTGGCTGGTTGGCTGGTCGATCTGCACCGCAGCACATCGTGCAGGAGAGCTTGCTGAGGCCTGCCCCAACTTCAACACACATCTCGACCAGGATTCCCATCATGGATTATGACAATCCCCAACATGTTGGGTTATCAACTGTTATGTTATATATATATATATATATATATATATTGTGTACAGTAGTATCAGTATAGCCCTCTCTAATGATCATCCGAAAGGAGATTTGAACACTTCTCAATTCCAATGATATGCTGCGCCTGAAATTCTCCGGGCTGAGACCAAGCGAGTGCAAAGGCTCCCTCCAAAATGCCGCAGCAAAAGCCCTTGCTGACTGCAGCTGTCACGCAGCATGGAGGCAGTGTGAACTGCTGCTTGGCGGTGGCACGCCATGGAATCAAATTTGAATTTGGAAGAGCAGTACAAGTAGGAACAAATCAAAGTACAGCCGACAATACGAATATTATGTCCTGCACAAAGATGACGGTTGCACAATGGTCCAATTCTCTCGCTGCCTCTGTTCACCTCCTCGTATAAAGTTCAAAAAATCCCTAATGGTTTGATTCCGCCAAAAAAGCACTGCTTGCTAATCCAGCTTCAACGCCGACCATGTTTGCGCGATCACAAAACTTTGAAATGTGTGTGTGTGTGCGCGCTTAGTTGCCAAAGTTCCTGAGGCCTGTGAAGCAGGGCCAGCTTCTGGCTCCTGGTATGTTTCATTCGGAATCTTAACTCCTAGGAGCCAACGAGAATAGATCCGCAGGAAAGCAACTGAGCTAAAACGCACCAGTTGGCCTGGCTCCAGAAATAGGCGATACCCAAATTCCCAGAAATATACAATGCTTCGGCACGGAAACCAACAATTGTGATACTTCGAATTTGGGGCACAATGGCAATGACTCGTTTTTTGCTGCCAATAGTAGCAGAATGACAAATGCCAACCAGCTGTGGATCATTGTCTCACTTCAACTCCCTATCTACTTGGTGGCACAGGGAGCTATAGTGGTGGCACACAGAGCTATAGTGCTTAGGAAATTTAGGATCTGACATTTCTGCAGCTGTCTTTTTCTCGAAGATGTCTACGCTGTCGTCTACTGAAACTACGAGGGTGACACCAGCGATTCAACGCTACTCACCAAGGCCCAGGCAGGAGCCTGTCACTGAAAGTGCTTCCACCAAACCGGGCATCCGACATTTCCAACAGGGCCTTGGATGTGAAAGAGCTGCCGTCCGGCAGAGCATAGGTCAGGGCATGAAGAAAGATGCCACCTCAGCTAGCAGCTTGCAGGGCTCAGCAATGCTAAAGCCAGTGGGTAATTCCGGTTTTGCTGCTAAGACTAAGAGGTTGTTTCGTTCATCTCTCAATGATGTTCAATGACCAAGCCACTGGGATGCATCGTGGCCGCTTCCTGAGCTGGCAGCATGTTTGTACCATGGTCATGCTTCGTCATGCTGCAGGCGCATGTCTGTTTTAAGTCAAAGAAGCCTCTGGTTCCACAGATTTGCCATTGTCCAGATGGGCCTCCCGGTGATTGCAAGGATGAACATGATAGGTCTCCACAATGCGTTTCTGAGTTGTTACAGGAGAAATAAAAATAATGTGGGAATATGTTGAATATGTGATGTGTGCTTGCAGCTAACCTATCCATCAAGCCTCTTGTCGAACGTGAGGAATCAGCGGCAGGGTGCAGTCCTCAGCTGGCTTTGTCCAAAGCCAGTATCGCAATGTTGGGTCTTTCAGCTCCAACCCAGATGATGGCCAGCTAATGAAGAAATCATGTCTATATATCGAGTATTATACTAGATATACTGTACTAGTATAATTTTTGGATTCATATACTATGCTGCATATACTCTTGGATTCGCAGGAGATCATCCTTGGTCCACGACATGACGCAGGTCACCCCCATAGCAACCTGTGCTGCCCAGACTTTTCCAATCCACATGATGAAAGTCAGCCATGCACTTCGATCTTGGAGTGAGACTGTCATTTGCGATGGGAAATCCCAAGTGGAGGAGATGGACTCCTCAGTGATGCAGCTGGAAGCCGGAAAGGATGGAAAGGTTGGTTCCAAGCTTCCAACTGATCTGATGAGTTCGTCCTGTGGCTGGAAAACAACGGACCTGAGCTGCACATAGCTGCACCCCTTCTGGAACAATACATCACCGTAGTTGGAGTTGGATGTCAGCAACATAATTGAGAAACTGAGAAGGAAACCACAGATTCATTCTCGGTGGCCATGCCCACAAACTCAAACTCAGTGGCCGCATCCTGCAATTCGGCGTTGGATGACCCCGGAACTGGAACTTCTAAAATTGGTTTGAAAATTTATAGATTGATATATGGATTCACAATGAAGTATATAATAACATATAATAACTGAATCCTAATCCTTCCCCTGTCATTGGATGCAGTTGATTGCCTTCTATTTCATGGATCACTATCCAATGATGTTCACCACGGATCCTATCAGATCATCCCAGCAGCGGCACCTTGGCGTCATCCCCCATTGCCTCGGCGGAGAAGGTGTACTTTCCGACCTGCGTAGGTCGCAACGGACAGCGCGGCGGATGGTTCTTGGGGCTGGTGGGTCAGCCATCTGAAACAAAGAATGCTGTATACTGTACAGCAATAATTTGATCATATTTCTCAAGTCGGAATCAATCATCCCAAGCTTTGAATCAAGGATTTGACAGGGAAAGATGTTTGAATCCACAGATGATTTCACCAACCTTCTCCAAATGAAAACTTCCCGGCCTTGCGGTCGATGCAGCGGATATAGCCCTCGACCCGCAGTCGCCCGTTGAGTCGAGTGACTCCTGGGAGATCACCTGTTGCAGGAACTGTATTTCATGATAGGTGCAAATCAGGTACCCAAAAATAGATCGATCATTGATCATTGATGCAAAAAGTCATGGGAAAATTAAAAAACATAAAGGAAAAAAAACTCATTGATACATCGAAACGAAACTCAACAAATCTCATGATGTCTGTCTCCCTTTCCGCAGTTTGAGTTCTTCTTGGAGACCCGGGTGACCCAATGCACTCCGCCTGAGTCTGGCTCCAGTAGCTTCTTGAAGCAGCCTTTGACTCGAGCCAGGTAGGTCTTCCGGATCTGGTTCGCAGCAAACCAGGCGCCAACCTTAGCAGCATAATACAAAATCCACAAAGCTGTTGGGAACACCCTGAACAAGTCATCAAAATTCAGCTGAGAGGTGCTGGCTCTTCTAGCAGCCTCTTTGGTTTTAGCCTTGGCAATCCGATGTGGCGTTTTGATGCTTTTTGATGGTTTTCTGGCTCAAAGGGGGCCCCCTTGCGATGAAACGATGCTAACTCGTAGGACGGGCTAGGAGATCCAACCAGGAGAACCAGCCCGCTAGTGAGGCGATCCAAACCTGAGCCATCTGAGAATGTCTTGGAGCCAATCTGCCTTTGACCATTACAAACCCAGTTCAAAAACATCGGACTGAGCCCCGGGACGGTGGGTTGTGTGCAATGTCGCAGTTGCCTCAGCGGTAGCGCGAGGCCGCAGCGGCCGCGGTTCAGATTTCTCCTGCTGCGAAAATGTGTTTTCCGCCTCGACGGTCTCTTGGTTGCGGAGGATCGCAATGAGAGAGTTGAAGCCTCAAAGAATCCCAAGTGAGCTATTAAAAAGATTAAAAAGACCCCTGTCATACTAACTGCTTTATTTGGGATTTTGATAACCCACAGTAGGGATCCCTATTTATCAACCATTTTGATGGAATGGGATAGTGGTATTTTTCATGGCTCCACTGAAGTCCAATCCACATGAGACATCAGAGCTGTGTCTAGAGAAGAGGTGAGGATGCGGGCGGAAACAACTAAGCCGCATGCGGTAGCTTCCACATGGGTGTATTGGCAAGGAGCTAGGCTTGTTCACCACAAGCAGTTCCTGCCCATTCAAAAAGTGTGCAAGCCAGTTTCTGGTAGAGAAAAAAATACAGTACTCCTACCGTAGTGCGAGGTCCGAAGAAAAATGGTGCGGGTCACGGGTCAAGAAAAACGGTATGGTTCAATGCCAAAAAGAATTGCAAAATCTTCAAATCCCAACGGGTCCAGAATTTCGCCCCACATCCGCAGGAGTTTTACCAGGCCTGCGTCTCTTCCACCACCTGCGGTATCAACTGAGAGGATGCGCCAACTTCTGACCTGTGCACGTTGAAATTCCGGCCTGTATGGGCCCCCTGTCCAAGACCGGATTTTCCCTGCATCGGACAGCACGATGAACCTCGTGTGGGCGGGCCCGTTGTTCAAGCAAACTGGAGAAACTTGAGTCCAAAGTGGATTGAAACCACCAACTGGTGAGAACTATTGGATGGAAGACAAAATTGAAATATAATGAAATATACATATTTGAAGCAACCATCCACCACCTGTCCACCACCTATCCATCTACATCCCTTTGAGGTTTCAGTGATCCGTCCAAGGCCGTGGCAATGAGTTGCCCATCCCTCAGCACATGCTCCGACTTCACTGGCTGTCCATCCACGGTCACACGACCAGCTGCAATGGAGGCCTGGTGGGGATCAAGTGATAAACCTACCTACTACTTGGGATGACTTATATATACATAATACTTATTCATAATGTCTATTAATTTATACCATTTTATACCCATTTATATCCATTTATGCAATATTGAGATGGTTCAGTATTGGGTTTACTGCAATTGTGCCAGGTAGGGATGGAAATGCATGAACGTTTGAAACATGTTGAAATCAAAATCAGCAGACTGAAAAGGTTGAGCAACAGAACAGCAAAGTTCTGTCCTCGTAGTAGTCCCGAGGAAATGCAACAAATTCGCACGCGCAAACCTACCGCAAGAGTTGGAAGGCCGGAATTTCACGCTGAAACGCTGATCATAGCAGATCCCTATTTGCAGCGTTTGGGATTTTTGTGGGAGCCAATGCCCATCCATTCCCATTGCGACTGGGACACAACAAGGGGAATAGCAGGCACCACAGATTCTCCCGTGACGCCTCAAGCAGAGTTCTGCCGACCCATCGTTGCCTTGGAAGTCAAAAAACGGGCTGACGGTCCAAGGCGTAGTGACTGTCTGAGAAGGCGGCTTCACATGCGTTGTGAAATCGAAATCGTACGGCCTGGGGAGGGTGGACTATGGTAGACTCACCAGCTGTCCCTGGGCTATCTGATTCGGATTTCAAGATGTCAATGTGTGGGTTGCAATTTTTTCAACAAGCTGCACCGTCGCTGTGTCACGTAAGCAACTGACTCCACGTGTCTTAATCCACCTTGTATTTTGTAGGTGACCTGTGGCTCGCTCTCGCTCAGCTGGCCAATGGATGAAACTGCAAATGGAACCCTCTACTGGAGCGAAGCAAGCAGCTGAACCACTGCAACCTAGCAGCATGCTCAGGAGCAGTAGCAGCTTGAGAGACTCGGCCTGAATTTGCACAGCAAAAAGATGTTCAGCGATCAGATTGGTGGAGAGTCAGGGAGTAAATATGACAACCAACTGCATTGGAAAAAATTATGTTCGCAAAGTCAGACTGATCATCCCTTCTCCTGATGCGAAATTCACTTTCTTTACTGTATCCAGCAGCGAAGTCGGTCGAGAGACTCTGGGAGCATCTCAAACAGTGTTTTTCATAGTACTTGCGAGCATGCGCCTCCACCCAATCCAAATCACAGTAGCTTTGGCAAGGACCTTTGCAAAGAACACGCTGATCCATGATTTGAATTGATTTTGTGCTTTCCACTCCCTGAAGTTTTGCTACCGCTCTGTCTTCCCCTTCCAACCCATTTGCTTCCACGATGATCACTGTGAGGCTTTGCAGCAAATCCGGATTCTTCTCCAAGAAGGTGGCAAAACACCCTTCACAATCGATTGCTAAGGTGTCGAAAAGCCGTTCAGAGATTGCACAGAATGCGCTGGAACAAGGATCCCAAGACGCGGGTCATTGCATACCCTTCACTGTGGTTCAGGTGTTTGGTTTTGACCTCCGGAGTGATGATTTTGAAGCGTTTGGAACCAACCGTTCCACGAACAACTTGAGACTTACACTTGTACTTGGCAAGGTTGGCTTCCAGAATGTCCCACACCATGGGATCTGCATCCACTGAAACCAAGGCACTTCCAGCTGTTTTCTCCTCAACTTTTGCCACTTCCTTAGTCATGATCATCGCGGTCTTCGCGTCTGTGGCGTCGTTCAATCCAAGCACGTCGGACAAAATGCAAGTTGCTTGGCCGTAACGGGCACCGGCCTCCAAGTCTTTGGCATCCGGTTGGACCCAGGTGGCGGAGACCATACGCAACGCATGCTCAAACCACAAAATCGATGTTCTTGGTCTTCAGATGTCTTCAGCTTTGAAATCACAAACGTCTTCAATGAGTTTCACACAATGAATGGCAGGAGGATGCATTTGGGCCGTTTGCAGCCTCCCAATTACTTGTGTTTGAAGCAATGCAGTTTCACAGCTCTCAGCAACCGCAAATGCAAGGGCCGCCAAGACCAAGACCACATTTGCCATTGCCAACATACACTACTGTATGAGATGCGCAACGTTCGATAAATTTGTTGCGGACAGGAAAATGGCTCGAACCAAACTACACAGTCTCACATAATGGACCTTAAGACCTTAAGTATTATGTCCTGATTGTATGGCCTCCCTAAACAAAGCTCTGCCTCACTCTATGTCTAGACTGTTCTCTTCTTGATGGAGACTTGTTTCTTCCAACTGTGCATGAAGCACTGCACAGTTTGATCATACCAGGCACGCAAACACGCGGGATTTGAACGCTTTGCCTCGCTTTGTTGGCTGAGATGAAGCAGGAGTTGCCTCGGGGGCGCTGGTGGAAGAGCAACTCCTGACATGTTTGATTCTACACAGATATCATTTATGATATCATCAAAAAAAGAAGTGCCAAAATCTGCATTTCCTCTAGGGGTCTGACTAAGGTCCTAAGTCTGGGACTATCTTCCCTTCAGTCCCCGATGCACTCTCTGTAGCTCCAACCTTCTCACCATTCTCACCTCCATCTGGAGCCTGGACCATGCGGTGATTTGGGACTTCTAAAGTTCTACAAGACGGCAATGGTAAAGATTCTGATCATCCCAAGGATTGAAAAACAGGATAGTTTGACAAGAAAATGCTACTGGTATGATCTGATGATCTTGGGATGCTCTCCCAGCCGCTTTGGCTTGTTGAGGCCCCCACATCAGACTCTGCTTGCCGCTTGGGCATGGGCTTTCATGCTGCACTAGAAAGTGCTACTGCCGTGCCCAGGTCGTTTGTAATGAAAAATCATGCATAACTACCTGAAAACTTTCCATCTTCTGTCAACGTCAAACCAATTGAATCACAATTGTTCCGGACTCATTTGAGCAGTGTGGCTTGATGATTCTAGGGGGTTGTGTGTACCATCCAACAGGTCGGGGATTATCACAATCCATTCCAAGACCCTTTCCGATGGACAATGCCTGACGTTTCTGCACCTTGCGCAAAGCTGCACAAGACTCACACGTCAGTGTCATGATGTCATGCTTGCATCCAGGCGGAAGCAAATGCAAAGAGCAAAGCATCCAAATATCTGCTGGCTGAATTCCAACCATTCACCAAACTGAAAAAAGGGGATGTGTCTGTGCATGTGCGCGTTTGTTAAACAGTTTCCCATTTTATCAAATAATATCAGAAACAACCTTTTTTGCGTCCAGGCGCTGCCAATCCGCTTTTTTGTTGACACGAATGCGCCTACACTTGTCTCATCTTGTCTCGTCTAAAGACTTAGAGCGTCTTTGCGGCAGACTTTGCGAGCTCGCGGTGAACCCACCACATTTCTTGCCCAAACCAACAGACTCGCATATCCGACATATCCTTGTTGTGTTTGTTTAGGATGCAATTCTTATAGTTTCATCTTCCAATCGTTCCAGCCCCCAGGCAAGACGCTAGACTTGCTAGACATCTTTGAAGGAGCAAGCCTCATACCCTCAGCCTATACATTCCATGTCTTTTCACATTGACCTGTCAGGCCAGGTGCATCACTTCCCCAGCGCAGGCCAGATCCTCACCGCCGGCCGGCAGGCCTCCTGCACAAGGCAAAGTGCAATTTGGGAGAACTGAGGGGCTGTGGGCTCAGACGAATATGTTTTTGCATACATAAAATACATGTATGTATGTATGCATGCATGCATGCATGCATGTGTGTATATATATATTCTATTGATGCGTGTATCTGTGTGTGTGTGCAGTGCGTGTACTCCATGTCGTGTTTGTGTTTATCTATTACTACTATTCACTATTTCTATATACGTACGTTTATATATATATATATACCCAAAACACATGGAGCTACGCGCACCTCTCCTGGTGATAGTCAAAGCGACCAGGTCATCCAGTGGAAAAAAAAAAGAAAAAACACGCAACAAACATTCAGCCTCTTAGCATAGGTTCCTTTCAGTATACGCACTACATTTACTATAGTGTCAATAGTAGACCCGTGCTGTTTATGGGGACCGCTTGAGTAGCAAACTATCACTTTGCGGGTGACATAACAAATTTATCAATCAGTCTTTGTTTATCAGCTGACACTATACATGTTACTAGCTTGATCACAATATCTATGTATATATATATATATATGTATCAGATATCATTAATTGTATACATATCATCATATAATATGTATATATATATATACATGTCATACATGAAATTTGATATCATTGATCATTAAACCACCCGTATTCCTCAAACCGGACAGGACCCAACATGGCGCCCCGGTGCCCCACTGCCCGGCTCCTGGGTGAAGGACTTCTACGCCGGGGGCGACGGTCGTCAACGGGCCGTCGAGGGGGCCTTCAATGAAGGGTCAATTTGGGGAAGATAAGATGTTGGTGAATGGTTGAGGATATAATATATATTATAGTATATATATATATATATATTTACATACTTAGTTAGTTTGTTAGTTTGTTAGTTAGTTAGTTAGTTAGTTAGTTGGTTAGTTAGTTAGTTAGTTAGTTAGTTAGTTAGTTAGTTAGTTAGTTAGTTAGTTAGTTAGTTAGTTAGTTATATTTATATTTATACTTCGTGTTCTATAGTTTTTAAACCAACTTTTAACTGAAGGGTCACCACTATGGTGGTAAATTGAAGTGTTGAAAATTCTGACCATACATTGGTTGTCTTGTTGGAATTGTGTATTCTGTGGAATCCACTGGACTAAGAGAGCTGCTCAGCGCGTCCACCACGGCCAGATGCTCCTTCGTTCCTGCGAGGTCATCAAGATGACCGTGGGATACTTCACCCAAGAAAGGAATCAAAAGGAACCAAGAACTCCAGAAAAACAGCAATGCGGAGATACAGAGTTTCAGAACCACTGCTGTTTACGCTCGAGCTTGAAACCCTGCTTTCCATCGCGGATACAATTTTTGAAATAGCCTAGACTGCCATAGCCTGTGATGAACACAGGATCCACATCTAATGACTCTGCCGTCCTAGAACGTGGAGGTGGCTCTGGGCGGCCTTGATAGAGCAGAACATCAAGTGTCAACGTGGGCCCTCACTGCCTTCACTTCAGAATTGCAGCAACAGTCTAAGAGAGTAAGCTTCAGGCGAGACGTTCCCTGATAGCATGAATTGCTTGGAGACTGCCAAATTCAAAATACGCAAAAGAAAGGCAAAAATGGAACTTGTTGTGAAGCTTCTCCATTTCAAAAAGATACCATCCGAACCATCTCAGAAGTTGCACAATGAAAACGGCGAGGCGCCTCGCGATAGCCTCCTCCAGATGGCCTGAGGGATGAGAATGGGTTGGTTTGGGAAATGGTGAACTATATGAATTTCTCCAATTCTCCACAGAGATAGGGAAAATTAGTCCAAGGGTGTGACAATGATGATAAACATGATAAATCATTGGATTTGGGGGTACCTTATTTGTGAACCCAAAAAGCCTTACAGCAAGGCACCAGGTTCGAGCAACTTGAGGTTCCTGCCGTGGGCTTCTACTCCTTCGGCTGGCACCTGCCACCATAGTATGAAACACCATCAGTAACTGTTTGGAAAGCTCTTGGTAGCTCCTTGGCTCCCTCTTTGATCAGGAATGTGGATACAACCATAGCTTTAGCTCCAAGAGAACTAAAATCAGGAGCATAGAACAAGAAGTTTCGGACAGTAAAGTACTAAGCCAATTGACTCCGAACCACCCCTGTCCTGAGGCAGGAGGAAGCGCTCTAGAGCCGCCAGAATCGCGCCGCCTCAAGGCCGCACAAAGCCATGACAGTAGAAAGAGCCAACCTTCATTTTGGGGGGTTCCGCCTGCTTGAACCATGTCCATTTGGTGATCAGATGTTGTCCAAAAAGAATGGTCTATGACTCTGAGACTCTGAGAGTTGAAAGTCACCAATGTGCATCAAATGTATATATACTAATGTACACACCATATAGCCTATAGCATAAATACGCCAACATGTATGAAATCTATACAACATCTGAAATAAAAATATACCAGTTATTCAAATATCATATGGAAATATTATATTATATAAGGCTTATCTCTACCCAAAAATCTGGTTCCATGATATTCTCATTCCCCTTCACCACGTCCACCTGGAAGGTGGATCATCTCCTTCCAGGTAGACTTGGATGGTGCGTTCCTTGGTTTCGGCGGCTGATCCACTGGGCATTTTTACCCATGGTAGGTATGAAATGGCTTGAAATAGATTGATGTAATCAATGTAGTCCCAATTCTTGACACATGGACTACAACTGATGTGGGATGAATACCATCAAAAGCACGCCCAAAACAACCAAGAAAGCACATGTCTGGATCACTCTGACCCATAGTCTAACAAAATTGACAAACTGCACAAACTGTCTCAGAAGGTGTCGTTCAGTTGGCCGCCATGGAAGCGTCGGACCGCATCTGTGGCTGCACGCTCCCTCAGGCAACAAGTTTGGCCACAAATTTCATGCTGAATGATCATTTTTGCCAGGAAAACCGCCGTAAATTGGGCTTGATCATCATGTTCACCATTATTTCATGCAATCTTGGCAAGGAAGCTGGAAACAGCAGTGCTGTTCAAATCCTCCTGAGGAATGAAGAGTCTGCAGTAGGGGCTGAACTCTCGGAAAGTGATTGTGGCGGTGTCACCACCAACGGTAGCACCTGAAGACATGGCCAACAGATGTGGAAAATGTCAAAAGCTGAATCGTTGCATGCGTTCAACATGAAGCCCGTGTCAAATGTCAGAGCCTGCCAAGTGCAAGTTCGAATAAAAAATCAGAGCTATGAATATGTGTGTACAAATACACAGAATATAATATGTGCACAGACATGTACACATTAAATATAGTATATATATATATAATGATAATTATGATATTTGTATTACTCATATAGATATGTATATATATATATATACATACACATATCATAGACTAGGAATCACTAGGATGTCAAAGCGGTATAGTGGCAGTGTATCAATTGAGTGTATTGATGATGTGACCTTTGCTGAGTAACGACTCGGCTCAAGGCTTACCACACGGCCGACGGAACCGAAAGCGGTTTCGAGGTCTCGCCCTGTTTGGCACCAGGCACTTGGACCATGCACCAAAATGGGTGTCTGAAAATTGGGTGTACCTCCCAAATTAATTGGCCATCTTCATAGGGAAAATATATGGCAAAATGATGCAAAATGATGAGAAACCATTGGATTTCGAGGTGTGCTGATTTTTTCAGACAACCCTGTTTGGTGAAAAAAGATGCTGAGGCACTTGCGATTGATCCGAAGACCCTGCAAGTTTGAGACAACCTTGGCAGAGTTGCAGAGTTTTTTGTCATTGCAGGTCAATGTCATTTCACTTTGAAAAGTCTCGATCGCACTAAGCAAATCGCTATTGTGCACCTTAGCGAAGCATCTTTCTTCTCTTGCAGCTTTGCAGGCGGCTGGAAATGAAAAACCCGCCTCTCGCTTCCAGAACCCCGACCTCATGCAGCAGGCAAACAAGAGAAACATCAACTCCGCTTTCATCTCAAACATCGATGCTGTTTCAGCGGGCCTCGATCGTCAACCGCTAGATCATCATGCCTCTCAACACTGAAAAAAAGTCTCGCTTCCACAGAGTATTGCAAAATTACAACTGTACAACCATGATCATGCCTTGTTTGGTATCTATCAGATCATGTAATCTTGAGGTTTCTGCCCCCATTCCAGAACGCCTATTGTACCTTCGGATCCCCAACCTGCGGTGGTCTCGGTCCCGAGGATCTGGATCGCGTCCCTGGGTTAGGCCCCCGGTTTATAGCGATAAAAAAATGGAGAAAAAAATGAGGAAATTGGTGGCGATGTTAATATGGAAAACAATGTTCTCAGTTATCAACCAATTGGATTTGGGGAAAACATGGGAAAACTCTATTTTCCAGACAAACGCCCACAGTATGGCAAGGGAAGGTATGTGAAATTACGCGCAAGATCAAACGCATAGCCTTTCAAACAACTATACACCTATATATAGCCTATACACGTCTAAGCAGTAAGATTCGGGCACGACCGTAGTCGTATCCACCACCTCCGCCTCCTCCTCGTCCACCATATCTGTCATCATCCCTGTACCAACTGCTGTGGATGGAGGCCCAAGGGAAACAATTGGTCCAAAGATAAGCTATTGAGGCATACTACGGCCTGGCACCGTATGAAGACTTTCCTCCATAATCCTCAGAAAAGAATGATTTTTTCGATGGCTAGGAGGCAAGACTTCATCGAAAAAGGCAGGCACCAACAGCCACTGGTGGCCGAGGAGCGTAGCTTTTTCCGTATTTGTCATTTGACTTGTCGTAGGGCTTCTCGTATTTCTCGTACTTGTCGTACTTCTCGTACTTGTCGTACTTGTCGTACTTATCGTACTTGTCGTACTTGTCGTACTTCTCGTACTTGTCATACTTGTCATCATAGCCCTTGTCATACGCCTTGGAACCTGCGACCAGCTCACATCACAGGAAAGTGCACCATGTCCGCATTTCACACGCCAAACACTTTGTTAAGAGGCGTGCCACCAGCACTTCCATAGGAGTTCCTTGCACGCGAAACAGCGAAGCTATATGTGGAGGCAAGATCCTCCCACGTCTGCTTGAGAAATCTGACTCTTGCTTGCTTCTACTGTATGGGAACTACACACTAAGCCTGAGGCTTGTCGTATCCTGCAGACCAATTCTTGCTGCCACCAGAGGACCAGGAAGCATCCCATTTGGCACCTCAACCAAATCAGTCCAACTGACAAACATGATGCTGGATGATGCTCTCATGGGGGCAGCAAGAAGGAAAAACAAAGCAAAGTGGTGAAGTGGTAAAGGCACCAATAACTACAATAAACCATTCAATGTCACCATTTGGCCCTTACTGTACACAAGCGTTTCAGAGGTGGGGGTTCGTATTGGCTTTTTCCGGTTTGCCATATTGGCCACAATCTTTGCCTCCACTGCTGCTGCCGTAGGAATCCGCTCCCTGGCAGGAGATTGCGCTGTGGAGGTCACAGTAGTCAACATGCTTGAATTTTGAGGTGCCCAACCTTCTTCCAATCTGATTTCCAATCACTTCCGTCTTTCGTATCCTTGCTATCCTTCCAGTCCTTGCAGTTTTTCAAAGTCAAGTGATACGGCAAGAACGCTGCACGCATCCTATGGCGTATCTTTGGCCCCAGGTCTCCCGGCATATTTTGATCCTCCCCACGTGGCATCTTTGTCCTTGTCCTGTTGGTTTCAACCCACCACAAGCAGCTTGGATCACTATTCCAAGCAGGGATGGACGAGGAGAAATGTTTGAAACATGTTCAAACCAACTACCAGTTACGATGTTCACAGGCTGGGGCATGTTTCTGACTGCACCATCAGTAGCATCTTGGAACAGCTGCCAGTAGATTTCGTGATCATGAGAAACCTGTCCAAAGCATTGCTATGATGCAGTCCTTCCAGTCATCCTTCTTTTTGTAGTTCTGCACAGTTGGCACGGCTCTCAAGAAAGCATGACCGCAGCAAAGAAATTTGGACCACTACTCTATAGAAGCAACAAAGCCATGCCTGCTGCCAATCATCGTCACCACTGCTTTTCTTCCAGTCCTGCACATGACAATGGCTGGAACTAGAAATGAGGCAAAGGGATGGTCGCAGAACATTGGAGGGCAAAGTTGCGTGTGGGCTGCTACAAGTAGAGCTACCGAACACTCACACTTACAAGACTCAAATCTCACTGCTGTGATGGCTGCACAAACACGGAAGTTTCTCATAGTTTCTCCTTACTCCAATCGCCTTTGTCACTCTTGCCATTGTTGTCCTCGCAGAACAGAGCATCAAACAATTGACCAGCTCAGCGTTGCAAATCGCCCTTACGAGCTGAAAGATGACAAAGATTGACAAAGTACGATTGGGGTCACTGCCCCATGGTCGTTCAATACTCAATAAGTCTTCTCAAGCCCTCATTTCATTTATATGTTGTGTTGTTTGCAATCTTTGTGCAAACTTTGTATTTCGCACTCGCCTTCCAGCTGTAGCTGTTCTTCCAATTTCCACCTGTGGAAGGACTTGGGACTTGTGCAGCTGGCGAATCCGCAGAATTTGGGCGCCAGCCTCCACCACTACCACCTCCAGCTTTGCTGTTCCCCCACCGCGATTTGCCTGGCTGCACAAGAAAACAGGACGTCCCTTTTCCATGCTCTATTCATTTTTGGGTTTATTTATTATTATATACTATATAACGGCAATTTAATGGGATATTAAGCCCCAGATCTAATTGAAGGGAATGTCAGTCCCCTCATATTGATTACCCGGAATGACCCGGAATGATATGATTGCTACTGATGGTTTGTGTTCTAGAAAACAGGCGGAGTGGCCCGTATCCTTTCCAGCTCTTCGATCCGCACTGAGCGCGCTGCAAAGCATCAACAGTCGAGCAGGACATCAACGGGATTCTTTGAACAGAGTTTGTTACTGTAGATTCCCGACATCAAGATCGCCTCTTGGCCTCTTAGATGGGGTGATCACTCACAGTGATTCAAAACCAACAAAAAGTGGAAACGTGATGAAACGCGACAAACAGAAAAACGGAAAGACACCTGTCTGCTGAATTCAGGTTCCTTAGATTTTCTTCATGTTCCTTAGTTCCTTTCCATAGTTTTCCACGGTATCCCCATGGTTTCCCCCTGTTTTCCCGTCACGGTTTGGGTCTTCGGCTCTATGAGGTCATCCAAGGACATGCTGAGCTTGTCCACCTTCTCCACATCGCCTCCACCGAGTTTAGTTTAAGTGCAAGTTGAAGCATCAGAAAAATCGTAAAGCACCACGAATCAGCAAACACCATCCAAATACCCACCAGAAAACACAAGCAGAAAACACCCAATCAAGAAAAAACAGATACATCAGTCTTCACTCTAGGTCCGTTGTTTTTCACTATGTTTTTCCCTTTGAATGGGCCTTCTTCATCCTTCTTCTCCTCGGCATCGCCTTCCGCCTCACCACCTTCACCTTCACCACCTTCACCTTCTGCTTCACCTTCTGCGGCATCGGCTTCTCGACCTTCGGCATCTTCACCTTCAGCTCTGAGCAAACATGGCTGACAAACTCCTTGTCTGCAGCCGATTGGAGAAAAAAACGGTCGATTTTAAAAGGAACATCAATAAATGGAGTTTGTCAAGTGCCTTGTTTTTTTCTGGTGGGTGATCCCATCTCAGATTTCTCGGAAAATCCCATGATGTTGAGAGCAAACTGAGTAAACCATGGCAATCACACCAGCCTTTGCCACCTTCACCATCTTCCTTGTCGACGTCCATCTCCTCTTTGGGCTCACCCTCTTGTGCTTCCTCAGAACGAATTTCGATGACCGCGCTTCGCAGGCCATTTTCTGTGTCCCATGTCATGTTTGGAGCCCGTCCTGCGCATCTTCTCCAGGACCATCCTGGGGGTAGCGTCCCTAAGCTCACCATCAAAATATGGAGATAGCCCATCAATTTGTCAGGAATTTATCATAGTTTAACCGTCAAGAATGGGGATATCAACTGGGATGGATCAACAGCTATGCACATAGTGGAATGGGAATGACTCGAACTGACTATCTAATTAGTGTCACAAAAAAATAACCAACAGATACCACCAGCCATTTTGAGTTTTGATGTGAACACCATGGCACCGGGGGGTTGATCCACGGCCACCTGTCAAAATGATCACCCCACCACTGATTGGAAGCAGAACCCTTTGGTTCAACCCCTCCTGAAAGGTGGGAGTATCCCTCTGCCAAGAAGATCTGGACTCAATGCTTCAACCAAACCTGCAATGCCTTGTTTCTCTATGTTTCTCCCACCAAAAATCTACGTGAATCTACTATTTATTGAATCTATTGGCAATCTCCCAATGCACAGACTGCTTCGTCAAATGCGGAGATCGTCCTCTTCTTGGAGGTCGCCGGCCTTTGCCTGGCAGGACACTTGAGCAGCTGCAGACCACGAAGAAATTCGCATCTGTGCCTCCTCTACAGTCTCCTCAGCATTGGCAGTTGTATCCTGGCCAGTTGCTCATGTTGCAATGAATACTATCATTTAATAGACTTCACAGTGGTTTGTTGGTGAAATCAAGCAAATTTGCTCCAAATGAATCTTGTTCCTGCATTTCAGCCCTAGGACCAAGATTGCCCTTCATTGTGGAAAGTTGCTGCGAACACAAGAAACAGAATTGCTCCCAAACGCAGCACCGAAAGAAAGAGGGTCGAAACTGGATGTCCCTAAATTCCAATTTCCGCCTGCGGAGCTTCTGTGCTCTCCTTCGACAGTCATCCACTCATCCACCATCCATTCACAGTTCAAAAATTGTTCAAAGGATTTCTTTTTCAGCTCCCTCACATCACGTCCAAAACTTTGAGACATCTCAGAGATTCCCAGCCTCTGCTGGAGGATCCATGGGGGCATCGCTTGCCTGCAGCATGCGGAAGTCAGATCCGAGCCGTAGCTCCGGCGCAGATGGCAGCTTGGTGGCAGTTATATAGCTTCAGCCAGCTGTGGCTATTCAATCCTATTCATCTACTTATCATCTACTTATCATCTACTTATCATCTACTTATCATCTACTTATCATCTACTTATCATCTAATTATCATCTACTCTACTTATCATCTACTTATCATCTACTTATCATCTACTTATCATCTACTTATCATCTACTTATCATCTACTGATCATCTACTTATCATCTACTTATCATTGCTATCTGCTACCTACTGCTCCCCCAAGACTCTGAGATATCCCAGCACCACGGACCTCTGGCGTGGCCATCTTTTTTGACCTCAGGAGACTGAGGGCGATCAAGACGCAGTCGGCGCTCAGCGGATTGGATCTGACATCAAGAACTGCTGGGATCACTACTGCACTGCCAGCAGCCACTTGTGATCTACTCAAGGGCCAAAAACAAAAAAAGAGGAGTCATGAGTCATGGCATGGCAGTCATGGTTGGCAATTCTTTCAGCGGATGAGGTTTCTTGTGACTTGTAATCCACACATCTCAGCCAACCCATGGAATTATATCCTCGCCAAAGTTCCACATCAAAGCCACACTGGAAAAGGAGTTTTGCGACGCTTTCCAAAATTTCAGGCACGGCAAACCGGCGAAAAGAAGCTCTGCTTGCTCGCTCTGCATGTCAAGACATTGGACCGATGCCAGCAGCAAGCACATGTGGCTGAAGAAGTAGTCAGGTCGAGATCATTTGCAGCAGCATGTCACATCAACACAGAATCTCAAAAAGAGAAAATACTGTGCGTATTCTTGTCCATCCCCTTTAAAGCTCCTCATCACTTGTACAGCTGGCTGCTTGTCATGATGGAAAATGGTCAAAAAAAATCTCCATAGCTTCGCTAGGAGCTAGGAAGTCAGCATGCACTGGTGTCGCAACTACGCAAGCATTCAAATGTTGTCAGTGTCCAAGCCAATTTGAACCCTGGCATCAACCTGGCCGGCCATTCGAGTGCAGGTGATGATGCAATGAATGCAACGAGCCCCAATGCACCTCTTGGGTGAGAGAGTTCCAGTCTGGCACCTTGGAGAAGTCGTTCAAACGAGACGGACTAACTTGTCCAACTCCAGCTGGTTCAAGCGTTTGAGAAGGCTGAGCTGCACACACCAAGAAATCGCGTGCCCACCTGTGCTGCAGTCACGTGAAACTTGTTTGCAAGGGCAAAGCATGATGCAGGTTTCCACACTACATCTTATTACCATTGCAAATGACAGCGTCTACAAGACCTCGACTTCAACAATTACAAGTTCTGAGCATTTGGCTCGCCCATTCTTTTTCACGATGATGGCTTGACCGGTCGCCTGCCCATGGAGTCCCGACAACAGAAACTGGACCAGCAGCAACCAGGCCATGTGACGAACTTGGACGAACCTCGTCAAGTCCTTGACTCCTCACCTGGAGCGGAGCCGCTGAGCACAAGCGATTGCAGTGGTGTCAGGCAGTGTGGTTCTCGTCGTTCCCTGTCTCTAAGCCAGGAAGGATGCTAAAATTGTATAAGATTATGACACGAGAGGTAAAAATTCTGAGCAATGACTTTGGCCTTTAATCGGGTAATTTGGTACCCAAAAAACATATGACGGCTTAGGCTCGTCACCAATGTTACAAATGTTTACCATCTGTAATTCACAGTGCCAAAAAAATGTTGGCCATCAGCACCTGTGCGAGCTGAATCTCTTGAAGCAGCTGCCAGTCCTCGGAGTCCTGCAGAGCGTGCCAGATGGTTGGAGATGGTTGGAGCGGCATGGTTGAACAAAGGAGACCAAAAGCTTCCAAAATGTATCATAAATATTCATAAGGCCGGATCATAAAGGAGTAAGTGACAATGTTTCATAACCTTCGAAACCATTTGCTGCTCCAATATGTTCAATTCTTAAATGTCAATGAAAACAACATCGTCTCCCGAGAAACTTGTCGTGTGAGGGCCGCTCGGAGCTCCTTCGGCAGTGCGACGAAGCTCTTGCCTTGGGCAGCTTCTGAAACCGCTGTCCTCCGATGCTGCCATTCTGATGCCAGTCAGATGCCAGTGGGATATGCAGTTGGGGTTATAAGATCTTGTAAGTGGCTATGATATAACACTCATATAACGTAATATAACCACAGTTGCAGGATGTTGTAGGGGTTGAATGAATATATATATATATATCCCAACTTTATGTATACTTAGGGAGGTTATCACCATGGCTATCTCCACTAATAACCTCAACTGGAGCCCCAAGGTGTGAATCCCAAGCTTGCACAAGGCCTGCCATTGGTTGTGCTTAAGACTGGGATGAGCAGGAAATCGCACCGGGCCATCGCCTGCCAACCACAACGGGTGTCCAATGTCTTTGGCGAATGGAAGCAGTCGCCGTTGCCTCACTCACCTTCTGTGAGGCATCGATACAATCCAAGCCTCACAGAAGCAGACGGTTGGCTTTCCGCACAGCTTTACCACTGTGTTGCACCAAAGACAAAGTGCCAATTAATCATAGTGAGCTCAAGGCAGAATTGCTCATTTCCGATGCAGATAACCTCACTCTTGAATCTCTTGAACAGCGGAAAAAGGATGAAAAAAAGGATGAAAAAAGCATGGCAGTCTTTCATCAGGATCACGGAGGCTGTGACAGGCCGCCGAGGAAGAAGTTGGCGTCCATTCCGCAGATCACTCAGCTTGACATCGACATCCTGCTCGGAAGAGCAGTTTGACAGGGATTGGTGGGATATGATGGGCAAAGGCACAGCTTGCGGCCTTTCCATTGAGGTTGACTTGAACAGGAAGGCGGGCAATCAAAGCACCTTCCTGACCCAAAGGCATTGCAATGCTCAAGACTCGAAGGACAATGCCTCTTGGTTCGCACCTCTTTGGCTTGAGATCGTACTGATTCGCCATTCCATTCCTGTCATGGTGCGCTCAAGCTACTGGCTAAGCATAGCCGAGAGTATCTGTTTAAGCAGCCTGATATGTCAGGAATCCAAGGAAGATCATCGCACCGAAGTTGATGCCCAAATCTGTGAGGACCTTCCTGACAGTCAGGCTTCACAAGCACGGACTTCATTCTGCGAATGACTTGCAGCTACCATCACCATGTCTTTTCCTCATTCAAACTTCAACATCATGGCTCCAACCATGCCCGTGTAGAGATACGTCTCCCCGGTGTCAATATTGGTATGGGTCATTTTTTACCCTTCAAAACCGTTTCGAAACCCACTGAGACCACTGCTCCAACGGAGATGCCCGAGGTGCTCCCAGCAGGGTCTCAGTGACATACCCAGATGACATCGCAATTTGCATCGCAGCTCTGGCGCGACTCATCAAAGTTGGGGCCAAGACTCCAAGCAGCCTGAAGAAACAGCTGATCAAAGATGATGAAAGTATGTCACAATCATGAAAATCACGTGAAGGTTGGGATAAGTGGGATTTCGTTGGAGTTTCTTCACGCCTATCTTTTTGACAAAATCTTTTTGTCACTTCTCAAGCAGCTTTGCGGCTCGCCTGGCCTTGGCAAAATGAAAAGCAGGCCTACTCCAGCTCCGGCCTCAGTCGTGACAAGTGAATCTCAGCTGAGGGAATGATATCATGACATCCTACCCATGAGAACAAAATCAGCTGTGCAAACATCTGTAAATCACACCTATTTAGTTTCTGTCCACCACTTCCATTGCTAGACTTTAGTAGCGCTGGCTGCTTGTTTGATCCACACATATCCACAGGCATTGGAACTGTGCAAGTTCAGCGTCAGCCTTTTTACCTGGCTTTCAGGCCATCTGCATCATTGGCAGACTCAGAATCTTTTGTGCATATCAACCTCAGATGCATTCTCGCATCTTGCCCATTTCCACTCTTCCAATGTCCAAGCACTGAATCAATCGATACAAGAAAAAAAACACGAAACTAATCAAAATGCGAATCACTTATCAACTTAGCCACAAGAAATACGCTATCGTATGGTCCGTTCCAGGTTGGGGAAAGGGAGGTTGCTTTGGATCGTTCTCCACGAAGAGAGAGCCATAGAGTTCCTCTCTGCGACAGACCCAGCCATCGCCCAGGTCGCTCTCCTGGCAATAGGCTCAACAGGAAGCTATTTGATAACTGGGTGGTGGTTTCAACATGTTTCAAGCCAGCCATCTGCAAAAGATTAGTCCGTAAGGATCATTAGAGATCATCATCCCAGGGATGGAACATCAAGAATAGTTGAAACATGTTGAAACCATCAAGCAGACTTTTCTCAAGAGCTGTTGGCTAGCGCAAAGCTCCTCAAAATCATCGCTTTCGTCCTGAGGTCTGGAGAATGCAATGGCCAATCCGCTTGACTTCCCGAATACCCTTGAAAAGGAATCTTGCTGGATAATTGAGGCAGCAACTTGCTGTGTTTGAAGACGTCGTTGTGAAACAACCAACCTGATGAAACCACGAAATTGCACCTCTTCTTTGATTTTACCATCCAGCACAAAGATGTACAAAGCACTGAGTAGCAAGCAGACGTCCACCATCAACTAAAACGCGACGCAGCTCCTGACAATGACCACCCCATGCCACTGTTATATCTTGTCAACTTTCCGTGAGGCGCAACAGGTCGGCGCGTCCTGAAAGTACTGCTGCCGTGCACCGACACTTCCAATGCAATCGGAAAGCCCTGAGCGCTCCATTTACACTGGCAAACGTTGACACATTCGCACCGACATCGTCTGAACAGCACTGTAGTTGCACACATTCGGTATCTCAAACTGTGTCTGGGCACCTTTGTCAACCACAGCTCCGAATGAGGCGTCGCCAAAGTCGGACAGGTCCCTGCGAAAACGTGGTTGGCCAAAGCAAGGACATGTCATGTCATGGCATCAATGACATCATGAAATGGTCTTCATGACTTTAACCAGCGCTCCTTGCGTCCATGGTCAGGAAAGTGAGCTCTGGGAAGCGAAGTCTCATTCGATCCTGGTCAGAGAAGAATTCAAGTGCTGGAATTCATGCAAAATTCAGGATATTGAAGCTGGTAATTGGCCTTTGCACCCTTCGCACCTTTTGCCCAGTGGACGGCAGCTAATTTTGCCCAAGATTCAGTGACTTCGGAGGAGAAGTCTATGCTGATCACCTGGACAATGCTAAACCTACGAGTTCGCAAAACTGCAAAAGTTGCTCACTACTAGTAGATTTAAGAATCCTGCCTCCCATTTCCGCTCAAGTGCCTGGAAGAAAACAAGAAAACAAGAGAAAACCAAGAAAACGACTTTCCACTTGGCAGATTCTTTGCAAAGAGAATGCACATTCAATAGTCTCCTTCTCAGATGCAAGCTCAGCGCTGAGTGCAGAGTCTCCACTTCCAGCAACCAGCAGCTTCCTCGCCAACATGAAGTGCCAACTCCAGCGCTTTACATGGGCAAACATGATCTCCTTGTGTGCTGTGACAGTTTCGAAGGCGTCAGCTCTTTAAGAGCATCCACAAAGTACGGGCGCAGTCTGTCATAACCTCACAGCAAACAGAGCAGCTGTGGCTGCTTGCTTCTCACTCCAATTGTCTGTAGTTGTTGTGTCTTGCTTCGGAAAATTGGACCAATGCCACAACCAAACCAAGTTGAAAATGCGTTCCAGATTCAGAACCAAAGCAATTCCACGCAGTTCCAGATTCCGCATTCAGAGCTCAGAAGGGGACCCAGGCCATACCACTCGTAGATGTCTCTCTCAGTCTGGACCTTGTAGACTTGATCCCAGAAATTGGGCTGATCAACCTCGAAAAAAGGATCAACATGGATCGACTTCACACTCAGGTTGCTTCTCAAATGCAACTTAGGCAACTGCTATTCGAGAAGCGCATGTTCATGTTCCTGTGACTAGCAATGCCATACATGCAAAACAAAACATGTACTGTACATGCATGTGAGACCTAGCTTGCTGTCTGTGGATGTGTGTGTGTGTGTGTGTGTGTCAGTGCTCAGCATCGTCGCTTTAATGTCCACAAATTGACCAACAAACAAACAGGACCTGATGGAAGAAGCAGCGTGTTCGGGATTGAGGTCCGTAACCGTAAATACGCCGATACGCCGATACACCGATCGCTGTGTTTACGCTGATACGCCGATACGCCGATACGCCGATACGCCGATACGCCGATCGCTGTGTTTGCGCCGATACGCCGATCGATACGCCATTACGCCGATCGCTGTGTTTACGGTGCCTTATAACCAACCCTAAATAAACCCTAAACCAACCCTAAACAAACCCTAAACAAACCCNCGATCGATACGCCATTACGCCGATCGCTGTGTTTACGGTGCCTTATAACCAACCCTAAATAAACCCTAAACCAACCCTAAACAAACCCTAAACAAACCCGAAGCAAACCCTAAACCAAGCCTAAACCCTAAATAAACGGCATTCGGTGTATCGGTGTATCGGTGTATCGGTGTATCGGTGCACGCACGGCAATCGGTGTATCGGTGTATCGGTGTATCGGTGCAAAAAAACGTTTAGCGGACCCCAATCCCGAACGCTATGGGAAGAACATGAAGAACGTCTGATGGAAAACTACAAATCCATTCGTTTGTGGCTGCAAGGCTGGACAGCTTTGCTGAGCTTTGCTGGGCTGGAGACTCTACAGTACCTGTGGAATAATCGAAAGGTGAAAGGTGATAGCAAAGCAACTGAATGTCAATAGAATACAATAGCTATGATGGGCTGAAGATATCACCATCTTCACCCATCAAACGCAGGCCACAAATTCGTTCAATATTTCGACATACTTCGACCAAGCAGCTGATGCATATCTGTCATCGTCGCCAAGTACCGCAAAGCACATGCGTGTAATCTGCAACCAGCACAGTGCACATGGCATTGGGTCCAGAGGCTGAAAGTGTTTGAAGTCTACGCAGTGCTACTGCTTCAAGTAAATATGCAATACAAAGACTACAAAGATATGTACATCGACATGCTACTTTGGATTACTTTGGTAGTTAATAATGTTTATACAGGTACCTTAACGTGCTGTACGCAACCTCAGGGGCCAAAATTGGAGGTTCAGAATGGTATTGTGGATATCTGTACATTTCCAGTCCACCCTTCGGAATGTTCATCCAATGTCATTGAATGATGCTCCTTTGTCTGTCTTTGCAGGTTCGATGTCAAGAGTAGAGGTCGATGCTCGCTGAACCTACTTCGTTGAAGAATTCACGGGAGAAGCAGCTTTGATCCAAAGCTGAGAAGGCCAGTGAAGGCAAATCAGTTCAGCGAGCAATGAAACATCTTCACGCAAGACTCCCCCCAGACAAAACTCAAAACCAAGGCTGGTGCGGTGAGGAATCCAAACAAGGCAACTTTGACCTCACCGTTCCGGCAAGGCTAAATACACCATCATTAGACAGAATGTTGCTTGAACAATTGCACATTGAAACATCCCCAGGCTCAAACCTTGGCGAAGGGATCTTCAGTTTCAGCCTCAAATCATCACAATTCGGGTGTCCAACCCAACAAAGACCAAACCCTGCATCAGCACTTGCCAAACCATCAGATTCTATTCTGTGTCGTTGATGTTCTACTTTCCATGATGTCCTTTGTGACTTTCCCTTGACTTTGCTGAAGCTGCTGAGGTATTCACGCGCAAGCGCTCATTGCTGAACTTTCGCTCTTCAGGCATAGCTTCTGGCATGGCTTCACAGGGCCTCACCCGTTGCCTGCTACCTGGCCGGACACGGGACTGGCAACTTCCAGCGTACAAAAAAGGCCCTGCCTGGTGACACTGTCTTTCCACTCAGGAAACCAAGACAATTCCTGAGTACAAGCACGAATTCATACGAATTCCATGTGTTGTTGGTCCAGTTTCATCCAGTTTCGCTAAGCTATGCACAAAGATATGGTCAGCAGGAATCCCAGGCACAGAAACCTGAGACTTTCACCATGCCCAGTCTGCCCAGTGCTGCAGAAATCCCATGCCTTCTGCCTGCCTTCTACAGCTGGACGATGAGCGACCCATGGCCACCATGGTCCAATCTTGTCGTTTCCGAAACGTGATCGGCTCACAGAGTGCGTCACACGTGGCTGGTGAATTACATAAAAGCTGGCTGGCAATCGTAAACAGCTCAGAAAGACTGTGAATCTATCGATGAGCTAGCTGGTAAAGCCTTGAAGCCATGGTGAATCCTCAGCCAGCTCTGACGTATGCTTTCATTCATTTTGCTGGGCAAAAAGCTGCGCACGCATCATTCAACGACTATGTCAGATTCTGTGCAGCCAACATGGTCAAAAATTGATGTCTCGTCACACAAAGGATGTGAACCGGGGACCATGTTTTTTCCTTGCCACAGATTTGTAGCCAGAGGTGGCAAAAGAGGTGGCCAAATCATGCCAAATCTACAGATTCAGTGAAACAGCTGACTTGCTGTGCTTCAGGGAAGCCTCCAGTTTCCTTCCTTCCTGCAGCATGTTGTTATTCCAGCAGGAATTCGACAAGTTCCTTTTGGGGCCGCACAGCAGTTTTGTGACCCGAATCGAAAAATCTGCGGCCCATCCTCCAAACAGCAGCCATGTGTGTTGCTATTGAACAGGATTTTGTCGCCACAACACCTCCGGGGCTCCTTCTTAAACAGGCGGCCTCTGCAGCAGCCAGTGGTTTCTGTGTTGTAGATTCGACCCGAACAGCAATCTTGCGTTCGACTGTCAAAGACTTGGCCGTTGCAGCACCCAATCATCGTAGCGTCATGGAGTTTCGATCCACAGCGTTGCCGAGCACATAGCTTTCCATCCAGGTCAAACACATGACATGTTTCCTGGTTGTAAGTGGATGCCCTTGACTGACATTGCTCCAAGGCATTCTGCTCTGCAGCACTCTTGGAAGTCTGTTTTACTGAAAGCCAACCCACCTGGCATGAAGGGGTCATTGCCCAAGCCATGTGGCTGTCTTCCGACTTGGCCGCGCAATAGCGCTTCCAGACGCTGGCGTAGTTGCTGGGCGGCCAATCCTTGGTGCAATTCCATGGGATCTTGTCTTCCTGTGGCTCCACGGGCGCCAAGCATTGCAATCCAAAGACCAAATATTCCTGACCCAAGTCAAAGACCTGATCATCATTGCAGCAACCCTGAGTTCGGGTGTCATATGACTCCTTTCCTCCGCAACAATCTTCATGCTCCACGTCATAGATATCTCCATTGCAGCATCCTTCCGAAATTCGGTCATACAAAGTGCCGGCACAACATCCTTCCTTTGATCTGTCATATGCTTCTCCGCTGCAAAGTCCGGATCCGGATGGATCTGAAACCTCTTCATCTGGACCACTTTCAGACGAGTCTCCGTCCGGGTCGGGCAAAACATCGGAGATGTCAGGGTCAAGCAATCCAGGGATCACCCCTGTGGAATCTGATGCATTCTGCTTTGAGGGGCCTGACACTGCCAGTGCACGTGCTTGCAACGCATACAAGGCGCACTCCGCAGACACACATTCATCGTCAGACGGAAGAACGGTATCTGCGTGGATCACGGGAAGAAACCACACCAGTGCGACCACCGCCATGCTGAAGCGCGGCATGGCAAGAGTCGAGAGTCAAAAGAGTTTATGGAAAAGTTGGGTGTTCATTCCAAGCTCAACAGCCCTGGTTCAAAGAAAGTTCTGAGCTAAGTTCAATTTTGCTTATCATTGTTTTCTAGTTCAGAGCGAAGAGCCAAAAGTGCTAGGTTCCATGATTCAAGTCAGGCATTGTGTCCTGTTTCTGCGCAGTGCTGTCTTGTTTCTGCGCAGTGTCGACTCGCGCGGTTTTGCGGGTAAGCTTATATTTGCTTCCCTGTTCGATGTTTATCACTTCTGCGCGGAACCGAATTGTAGAGTGGCAATGCAAGGAAAAATTCAGGAGTCACATGGCAACTGCAGCCAAAGGGACCTACACAAGTGCTGCGCATGTGTGTATGTGCGGGGATCTGCGGGGCTGGTTCACTTGCTCGGCATTCTTGCAGAGCAGCAATACTGTTGCAGAGTCTCCTGTCTACATGTTTTGCAACTTCTTTAGATTGATGACGGTGGGGCACAGACCTGTTGGGCAGATTGTGGGTAAGCTCGAGGACAACCAATTTCAAAGCACATTATGAGGCCTGGACAGGCGTTCTTCTCGGCACGCTTGTGCTCAGTGCACTTTGCTGGGTCTTCGTTGATGGTTTTTGCCAATTTGGTTTTTGCTGCCATCTTAGCTGTAGGACATCCCTATGCCCATCCACCCTTTGTCTTCATTTTCATCCTCCCTCCTACCAAATGGGGAAGTGAGTGACCCGTGGGGACTGACTCGCACCCTCACCGACATGTCTCATCCGGACATGCGTTGAGTTCTTCTTTTCACTGCCTACAGCTACCGGATTTGCCCTGGCCGAGGGATCATGAGCTCAACTGTTTCTCCAGAGCATATCAAGCCACCACGATGTTCTTTTGGATTGTTGAAACCATGAGAGCACGTTATGACGGAAGCGAATTCAAGATTTCTGAGACACGCTTCTAAGTGGTCAACGACGCCTTGCAACAAGCGCCTTGTCCCTGGTCACTCTTGGCAAAGTCTAAGATGACAAGCATGAAATATACAATTCTCGCACGGCCAAACGGAATTCCAAAAGGTGTCGGTGCCAAATCGGCTATCAATTAGCATGTAAAGTCTGGACCCACCCGTGAAGTTTTGACAGTTTGCAACCCATCATGGACTGGACTGTTCTTGATCCGCAGCCTTTTTTGGGCCACAAAGGGTCACAGACTGGCTACAGTACAAACACGCTCTGTTCAGGCGTGCATGTTGGCAAAACAATTGATCAATGTATTGTAAGATAACCTGAGTGCTGTATGGCCAGTGCTAAGCCACCAATAATCTTTGGAAAATGAAATCTGATAGACACATGAGAAAGAGTCTGATTGTGAAGCAATACATTGCAAAGCAATTCATGTGTGTGTGTGTGATAGCGATATCCAAGCCCTCTTGATACTACAGCATTTACTCTGTTTCTGCACTAATCAGTCAATGCTCCGAATCACAATTTACTATGTCAGCTTCACCATTTTGGTATTGGAATGGTTTCCAGTCCAATACCTTGCAACATCTGGAGCAGCGCTCACAGGCGCTCACAGCATCGGAAACGCCTGGAGCTGTTCAAAAGACATCGAAATAAACATTTCGGCGCAGAGCATGTCGATAAAAGACCCAACAAAAAGAGAGGAAATGTACAAAATGACATCCCCATTTGTAGAATTAGATATGATTAGCTATAAATCCCCCATCTTGTGGATCTTTAAAGACACCCCCCCATGACAGGGTGGCCTCAAAGGCATCCAAGCTGAAGACTCCGCCACCAATTAGGGCAACCAGGAAAGACCTGATCGAATGCGCAGGGAATGGCCCTCAAAGAAACGCCGTCCGTCCACTTGGTTCTGGTACCCCTGGCAGTCAAACTGGGCTTGGCACACAAGCGAGATCCTACAGACCGAACTCCAGGAAGTTGTTTTTGAACAAAAGCAAAATTTGCTGACCAAAGCGTTGCTGTGCCTGTCTGTTTCTGTGCAACGTTGAGCATCTGTACTTGCCTGGCGACTTTTTCAAGAGAAGCTCAACAAACTGAAACTATGGCTAGATGAGTGAGTGGATGACTGAGCAAATGGGCAGACCGAATGAGTGAATACGTTGATGACTGCATTACATATTAGCAAATTAGCAAATAAAACGAAGAAAAATGATGGAAAAAAAACAAATAAAAAAACCCTGCTTGACAAATTAGTGCTTTTCGATCGATGTCTTTTTGACATCCCTAAAGTATCCAAAGATCCCAAACAAGGGACATGCAGGAGATGCCTTCGTCTCGAATTCAAGCCTGCCAAAGCACAATCACAACGAATGTAGCTATGAATCAACTGCAAACGCCTTGCTGGGGGGTCAACACACCTGATTCGCCGTATCATCATCCCAGATTGAGACAGGAAAGAATAATAAAGAACAAAATAGAACAATTATTCAAAACCACCAATCAGAAATGGTTGGTAATGCTGCCCATGCCAATAGTGAGTTAAACCATGGTGGACCCCTATGGCCCTGTGAATTCGCAGACTTTCCGACACGTTCCACATCTTTCCACGCCTCTGAAATGATTCACATGGGCATTCGCCGCAGGTCAACTCTGGACGCTCCAACAGTGCGACCTTTCGGCCAGGAAAAATCAGAAAAACAGAAGTATTGAAATGTATTCATAATGCCTATAGTAATAACAATGATAGAATCGCTCATGATCAGGCAATATACCATGCATCCATATTACTCCGTGAATCCACTTCTGGAAAAAACTCATTCTAAACATGTCTAAATCTAAACAAGACTTGGGAAGGCTTTCTCACACTGGAGTCTCCAGCCTCGTGTGCACCGTTTGGTGGCATGACCTCTGCAGATTTCGTGTTGCCAAATCGAAAGTCACACAACAAATGTCCAAACCGAGCTCCCAACCTGGAAGCAAAATGGAAGGCACAGCAGAAACAACAAGAAGACTAGGCTGTTTAAAGCCTGGCTGCACCGGCTTGACACTTTGACACTTGAGAATCTTGAGATCACTTGAGTCTATACTCCATGGTTTTGGTCTCCTTCTGGTTTGAAACATGTTTAGAGTGAAACCCCACGAAGTACGACGAAATACGACAACGTGGTCTCATTGTCTCATGAAGCGGCACATGAACCCCTGCATTCTCAAGACCTCGATGGTGAAAGGTTTTGTTCTTGCCACCATTGTTCCTTAGTCACGGAAAGCTGCCCGGACTCCTCCACGTTTGCTGGTGGACTGGATCCCCACAGTAGATGGTGGTCCCCACATGGCATCACAGGCAATTCCTTCATGTGGTCCTTTTTCAAAGGTCTCCGTGATTGATGAAACAGTCAGCTTTAAATAGTCTTTAAATGGATATACGTGGATCTAGATGGGGAATTGTCTATTGGTAGGTTAGAAAATGAGAGGACATGGATTTTGGAGGATTGGCAGAAAGAGAAAACATGTGCTGCTCTGCTTATCAATGCCCAACTGCTCAGCCTTCGAACAATGGATCTCTGAGGGTGCGACAGTGGAAAGTCGAACAGACCAAAGGCATGAATCACCTCAGCAAACATGCGAAAGGGACAGCTTTCCAAACGTATCAAGACACCCCATCCGCTGAGAATCCAACACTGAGAGTGTGATTTTCGGATAATAGATATTTTAGCAGGCAACCAGTTGGAGGTATATACTAGTTTCCGGCTTGAGTCGTGAAGCCTTGAAGCGCATCACGGAATAACATTGCCGATCGCTGGACCATGCAAACAGAGCGATGTCCAAATTGCAAATCAAAGATGACACGCTTGCAAATACGCTGTCCAAGTAAAGCCTTCGTTTTTGATCAATCAGCAGCCCACGCTCACTCTAGAATTAGAGATCCCTTTGGGATACCAGAGACTGTGAACTTGAAAGACCGATGTGCTAGGTTCTAGAATGCCCTGGGGCCAAATGAGCGAATGTATCAAGAAAGGGACATGCAAATCTGCATTCTCTTCTTGATAGAAAAGGTCAGAAAGGTCCAAAGTCCGCCTGACCTGCCACGACACCGTCTGGTCTTTCCAGCAGCGCTGGTGTCCAGTCAAGTGGCTCAGGGGCCCTGTCCCTTTCAGCAAGGACTTTGGATTTGGATGGTCGAAGCCTCCATGATTTCCAGAGATGTTGGCAGCTCAGATTCCCCTAATCTATTCTGATTGGATCCCATGGAGATTGAAACCACCATACCAAAACGACCTGCTCTTCCTGGCTGGTCAACTGGCATGTATTGTGCGTTCCGGGCAAGGCCACAAAGCAACTTGGCTGGCTAGTAATCCTAGTGCCCCACTGTAATATCAAATGCCCAAAAAGGGACTCCAATAAATAAGGGACTCCAAAATGAACAGACTCGATATTAGAGGGTTTCGATGGGGGAGTATCTAATATTAACTACGGCCAGCACTTATGCTATTGTCCGGAACTTGAGTCCCAAGGGTTGGTGAACGAAAGCCAAGCATGGGCAAGTTGGAGTGAAAGAGGTGGGGTTATTTGGATTTATTTGGGGTTATATATTTATGTTTTCGTGGAGTGATTTGGTGGAATAAGTTGGGTGGTGGCGTGGGTTGGGTGGCGTGGGTTGTGTGGGTTCGGGGTGGGAGGAGGTGGGGGGATTGAGCCCCTGCTCATCTACTTCCAAGATTTGACGGCGGGGAGAAGCCTGAGTTATACACTGTAGCATGCGAATGCGCCGCTTAGGTCAGGGATAGCTAAGTGATGTAGCTCGTAATTGTGCGACTCATGTAGCAATACTACTTCATAGCTTAAGCAGGTATTGGCTATTGTAGATGCTCAGGATGTAATAGGTGTCGCTCAAGAAGTAGCGGATGTGAGAACGCGAAGTTGGCTGGATGATTTGGAAATGGATGGCTAAAAATTATCTATGATTTTGGTGTCGGATGAGAGCGACTACCTCAACACGATGTGAGAACAAGATAAAAACTTACGCAATGTCATGGAGCTTCGTGTGTGTGTGTGTGTTGTCTCAATGACTAACAGTCGAGGTCGGGAATGGTTATAGTAATAGATGTAATGTTTACCATGTTGCTTGATATTTGCATACTGAAGGGGAAATCGAATGAAACCAAAACTTAAGAATAAGTTTCGTTTTTTGCAATTTTTGAGCCAGGTGTACGGACTGAACTGCTGTCGCGAGTGATTACTGGTGCTTACGTATGTTTGATACGCTCACGAAACACGATATTAATTGATTCATGATGGGGTGCATAATTGACGTAATTGTGCGAGATGCATGATGGTTGAGTAGAGCTACATAATACGCCGAGGGGTATTGGCCTAAGCCGGGGTTCGTGTGGCCTAGAACAACGTGGTTTCGCAACTACATGCGCCCCGGCTTAGTTCGTGTGATCCTGTGGTATTGGCTCGCAATTGTGCGAGATGCATGGAGGCGAGCAGGGAGGGGGGACGAGGCGGGGGGACGGGGGGGCTGTGGGCTCTTCTGGCTGGGGAGGAGCGCAACTTGGATCGTGCAGTTTTTGGTTCCGAAAAGCCGAAAAGTCGAAAAATCGAAAAATCGAAAAGTTTGGTTTTGGAGGATTTTGGGATCGACAAGTGGCAAAAACCGGTAAAAATTGAAAAATTCGAAAAGTCGAAAACTTTTTGATTGTTTTGACTTTTGGCGTGTTTTCCCGTGTTTGCATTCGACTAGAATTACATAGTATATTTTCAGGATTGCCAATTCGAGTGTGTTTTCCCTGTGTTTTTTGTGGGGCGCGAACAGAGCGATTTGGAGCCCCACAAATGTGCTCGAACTTCAATGTGTTGTAGGATATATCGTCAGCATCGTCAATATGAGTGTCTGCTCCATCTGGTATTTTGTGGGGCGCGAACAGAGGGATTTGGAACCCCACAAATGTGCTCGAAGTTGTATATACTAATGATGATAGAATAATATTGCGTGTATGTAAGTGTATTTGTTTGTTGGAATATATGAATAAAAAATCAACAAATAAATAAACAAATAAATATATATATATATATAGATATGGTTGTTGCGAAAGAGCCAAATTATCAAAGGAAGTTGGGAAGCAATCTTCCGAGTTACGAAAGACTGGAATTGTGGTGACCTAGAGGAGTGATGACTTAGAGTAGTGGTGAGCTAGAGT
>BGPT01001976.1:0-28040 GCA_003297045.1 Symbiodinium sp. clade C Y103 | reverse complement strand
AGTCAGTTAGTCAGTTAGTCAGTTAGTTAGTTAGTTAATTAGTTAGTGAGTTAGTCAGTTCGTCACTTAGGCAGTTAGTCAGTTAGTCAGTTAGTCAGTGAGTCAGTTCGTCAGTTAGTCAGTTAGTTAGTCAGTCAGTTAGTCGGTTAGTCAGTTAGTCAGTTAGTCAGTTAGTCAGTTAGTCAGTTCGTCAGTTAGTCAGTTAGTTAGGCAGGCAGATAGATAGACAGATAGATAGGCCGACGCTCCAACCACTTGTCGGTCCATCAGTGAGTTCGCTCTGCCATCCATCAGTCACAGCAACGAACCTCTCCTATAGGTTTACCATTTTTTTTGAAACTTCCGCCACCGCCTTGTGCGGTACTATTGGTATGCTATGATATAAACTCATGAACGTTGACCTGCTCTTATTCTCTGTACAGCCTCTACACTCCAACGTCAAAGGGGTTACTATATACCGTGTATATATATATATATATACCCATTGACTGGGAAATCCCATTCATGGATAACCATACTCCACTCATCCCATCGCCAGGAGGCTTCGATTCTGAAGTCATGGTTCAAATACTTCGACACGAACATGAATGGAATCATTGAGAAGCAGGAGTTTCTTGATAGATTCTTGGCTCCAGTGCAGGGCTTCAGTGCATTTTTTTTTTTTTTCTGGTGTAGGTACAGTATGTAAGTACCAGAATAGGGGGATGAATCAAGACACATTATACCCTGTTCGAAACTGTTTTTGATGTTCGCCAAGGTACCAGGATTTTGACCCATAGCTATATGTAGCCAACAAGCAGCAGTGCATCTCTGGAAGGCTAAGGGGGGTCGAAAAAAATGCAGCAAAACACTTTGACACTGCACAGGAAAAAATCAACCATTTTTTGTATCTCCTGGATAAAATGGGGATAATGATGAGCCACCGATGTATGGAGTAGGATACCCAATGCTCGGACAACCCCGTTGATTGGATATAAATATGGTATGATGTGTTTACAACATTTATAGAAAACAATGTGATGTTTAACCCCCTTCTGCATGTTAATTTATTGACTGATTTGGAGGGTTTGAAGGATGACCGCGGTGCAGATCCTTGCCGTTTGTGGTGACGCCCGCGGAATTCCGAGGTATTTCACGGATGTCGTATCCTGGAAATCCTGGGGAATTCTGGAATCAACTGGAACTTGCGGATGCAGAGAGCATTAGCCTGCGCGTTGCTTGGCCATTGGGGGTTGGATTTGATGTACAGATTGAAGTGCCCACAATGACATCACAGACGTGCAACATTAAGTCTACGAGGAGATATCGATCAATTTTCCTCCGAGCAGCTACTGTCTCGTGTTTTGTGTGCTCTTCTTTAATGAGAGGTAGTTTTTGGATTGGTTTAAAGACTGTAGGATATTACATATGAGACAGCCCTGGGTGCTTTTTCTAGAACACTGTCGAAACGTGCCACTTTCCAGACATATCATCAACTGGAGCTCGTCAATGCCTTTGTTCATTTGCATTTTTTCAACCTGTACAATTCCCAAACTTAGTTCGCAGGAAACAAGTCCAGGTTGAAATTCTTAGTTTGCATGCAAGCGATTTTGATGCAATCTCTTGATAGCTTTCAATGTTGAGTTTGCTGATTGTTGACCTTTGGCAGTTGCGGGTTTGCCCGTGGGTCTCGTCTAGCTACTCTCCAACAAATGTGCAAACCTTCTCACTTGTAGTGGTTTAGAAAGTTCCAGCATTTAACTTGTGTCACTGTCTTAGGGAATGTTGATACCAACAGGGTTTGTTTGGGGCTGATGTCAACTGACCTTACCCAATCTTTTGCCCATTTCACCCAGCTGCTGTCAGGAAATCAACGAGGACTTAGCCATTCTGTGGGGAAAATTTCGGAAATTCTGCGGTATCACTTTCTCAGGTGGGATGGCGGCTGCACATGGTGTCTGGTGGCCTTGTCAAGCACAGAGTGAGCCCAGACAACCAGTTCTAGCTAATCCTTCCGCTCTATCAAATATGATCAAATACTCCATGAGAATCCCCAGTGAGTATTGGATCTATTCAATCTGTTCTTTTCATTTCTTTTCAGGGTTCCATATTGGTATGGAATTACCATTCTTAGTATATACTGGTTTTTGGCTCTGACATCAGAAGAATGTGCGAAGCATGGGGAGTAGGTTGGTTTGTGCTTCAGGCGAGTAGAGGGAGGCGTTAAAGTTGAAGGGCTGCGCCCTACACGTTGACCTTGGCCTTTGCTGTTCTGGAACACTTGGATCATCCCACGAAGCGTAACTGGTGAGACTCATCCTAGCACTTAAGTCCCCGATTCTTGGGTTATTATCCAATTTTTTTTCAATGGATAAAACATTCACCAAAACAAAGATTCACCAGTTCTGATTTTCGAGGATGGGGCCCCCATCCTCCAGTCGCAGCCGGCGGCGAAGGTCCAAAGGACCTCTTGGTGCGGCTCGCAGATCGAAAGGAATCCGAAGACACGGAGAGGTGCGGATCAGGGACACACCACTGGCGTCAAGTTGCTGGAAGCGGTTCAGCAAAGCGATGCTGGGAATGGAGAAAAAATGGTGATTCAATGGAGAGAAAATGGGAATATCATAGAATATATAGGCAACAATATGATATTTGGGTGTGTCTGAGTGGGTCTGAAAATGGGATTCGCCCAATAGTTGTCATTTTAATGGGGAAAACGATGATAACTCATGATGATTATTTCAATGGGGAAAATGATCACGCCATTTTTTCCCAACAAAATCAGACAACACCATGTCGACAGCTTGTCCCTTCACTTGTTTTCGGTGGACTTAGTTAGATACTTGCAAAAGTTCGCCCTTCAGATGTGGCCGAAGACATGACCAACCCGTGCGGAGCATGTTGATGCAGCATGCAAAAGCCAGCCATTCATTCAGTGCACGCGTGTGTCAAATCAGAGCTATCTTCCGATATCATGAGATGGTCTGGTTTTGAGAAGCATTACTGTATCCATCAAGAGGGAATGACCATACGCTCCAGATACTCCAGGCGAAAAAGTATCTCTCTGGCGCAAAAGTTGGCAGGCGCGGTGCATTGCGGGACAGTGGGACAGGATGATCTCCTGGATCGAATTTAAGATGTCCCATTGATGGGAGATCAATTTTTTTTGGTGTCTGTTAAAAAGGGTATAATACCCCGAAATAGTCCTTTTAAATGGGAACATGATCATAAGCCATTGGATTTTGAGGCACCTTATTTTCAGACAAACCCATCTAGATCTACATCCGTGTAAAAGGATATATCCCACGTGCAACTTGGTATAACTGACCCATGAAGCACTTACTGGCAGCGCACGTCCACTTTGGTGCCGTACAACCATTGATCTTATTTTTGGTCCCCTACTGTTGGGTCTAGGTTAGGTTAAGTTCCGAATCCCAGTCTGTGTCCAACCAAGCAACAGATCAGCCAATTTTCTTCCCGAAAAATAGCAGGGAAAACATACAGCTTAGCTGAGTTTTGCTGAATTCAACCCAGGTTACATATATATATATATACATACAATACACACACACATACATATATAAAATTATATAAATCCCCATGATATCTTTTTTTTACACCATTCCTATCCACCTTTGAAACGCGGTTGGAGCTGTAGCCGTTCTCTTTAGCATCCCGTTGCGTTGAGGATCTGGAACTCCACGACTGGGTTTTTCGCCCTTGGTGGTGGATGCCTCGCGCTTTGTCAAAAAAAAACACATCAAAACCAGGATTTGCTGGTGATTTGGCTTTCCCAATGTGAAATCCACAACTGGGAATCTTTATTGGGACGATTCTTAAGATTTTTGTGATTCCGGATTCGCAAATTTCAAATAAGAGAACATGGGATTTTTTCGTGGGAATCTTTATGGTATTTTACATGGGGTTGTCTCAACATTGAGGGGTAAAACAATGGTCAACCACCATACAACAATCCGACCATGTCCGGGAGTAGACCCGAAATCAACAGACGCGAACAGATATCAACAGCATGAACTGAGCAAATCCGGGATGTTTTCCAATGTTTTCCCCGGAATCATTTCCAGGTTTTCAACTTTTCTATGAATTTGGGTGTTGCAAAATGTAGTATAGGATGTATAGGCATGTGTGTGTAGACGTATTCCTCCCATCTACTCCTGAATTTCCGGAATCAGGATCCATGCGGATCGAATGACATGTACAATGGATGTACAACTGGAACGGCTTCTCCTGTAAACGGGGGGGAAGTTACAAACATTTTACCCTCCAGTAATCAAACGTGGCAAGCTGGGAAGTCCCTTGTAAATGGAGGTTTTGATGGGAACATCATCTATAAATGGTGGATTTTCCATTGCCATGTTTGATTATTGCCAGAGGGTATTTTGGGAACTCAATTCTCAATTTGCATACTCTGGGCGCGAGCATTTTGACATCGACCATTGTTTGGCCTGGACGATGTCTCTCATCCCAGTAGTGCAGCCACGGCGGAGCACCACAGTTTTTCAAACACATCGGTTTCCGATGTTTGCAAACTCCTGTTTGCTGCATCGAGATGGATTCTATGTATGGTTGAAGGTTATACCGCTCCCATAGCATATCCCCATCACATCCTTCATGGTGGACCTCGTGGACGGAACTGCGAACTGAATCGAGGCAGTGGTGTGAGGGCCTACGTCGTTGTGGATGGACTGGAGGCCGAGCTGGGAATTTCCATCCTGTAAGCCCAGATGAAGCCAGCTATTGTGAATTGAAACCCCATTGTATATATATATATACATACATGTATACATATACATATACATATATATATATATATATATACAAATTGAACATGCTATATCTGGAAAGGGCTGGTTGTTGACTTCCCCCAGCATCTTTGGGCGAGGGTTTTTGGTGTATCCGAACCCGCAGATCCAAGGCTATCACAGGGGTCACTGATGATTGCAGTGTTGGAAAGATCTGGTGACACCCAGACCCGTAGCTTCCCCTGACACATCCACTACTGCAACACTCCATTCCATGCATTAGTTCATCACCTTGTTTCTATCTATAAGTGGCCACACATAGGTGATCAATCTTCCGTTTTCAGGCACACACCCAAATATCATATTCTGGGTTATGTATGTAATGTAATGTAATGTAATGCAATGCAATGCAAATGCAAATGCAAATGCAAATGCAAATGCAAATGCAATGCAATGCAATGCAATGTAATGTAATGTAATGTAGTGTAATGTAATGTAATGTATGTATACATATATATATATATATGTATACATGTACATACTCGTATGTTATATTTTAAATTTAGCATATTCCCATTCTATCATCGTAGAATGGTTGTTCTCGGGATTCCATTCGAATCCCATTCATCATTCGAACTCCAATTAAGCCCCCACTAAAACTGGAAAATGGACCATTTACATAGATGATGTACCTATCAAAAATTGTGTTTTAAAAATCATATAGATGATTTACCTATTTACATAGATGATTTACCTATCATGAATTTACCTATTTACCTTATATAGATGATTTACCTATGTTTTTTCCTCCAAAAAAAGGAGGGTTTTTTTGGATGCCTTGGATCAGGGCAAGAGGAGATCATCTTCGATGCCTTGGATCGCTACGACGAGGCGTTGCTGGGGCAGAGGCGCCCAGCTGCTTTCGGAGATTTTTGGGGCGATTTTTACTGGGGAACGGCCGTGCATTTGGAGGTGATAATAGATAATAATAGGATAATATAGGATAGTATAGGATAACAATAGATAATAATAGGTCATACCCTCTGGTAAACTGTTACATAACTATGGAAAATCACCATGCTATCAATGGGAAAATCAACTATTTCTATGGCCATTTTCAATAGCAAAGTGTTAGTTTACCAGAGGGTATGACATGGTGAATTTATGGACATTATGAATGGAAAATGGCTTATGACATGAAAAATGAACTGGTATAGAAATGGCTTTACGGCATTTTTGTTTGGGACCTTGTACAAATGGATTATGACAGAATTCATGAACTTATGAATGGATAATGACTCTTTACAATGTCACACGTGGATATTAGTTGAAATGGACACGTATCCCATTTCACCAGTGGATTTGGCAAACCCAAGGCTATTGACAATTGTCAATGTTCTGGTCGCTTCGCGACGACAACCGCCCGCACCGGAGTGTTAGCTACGGAGTTCCAATAGATAAAACCATATGTTCTATGTTGGGCCTTTGTAAGGCGCATGTTGGGAGTATGTTGGGCCCATGTTGGCTCTATATTGGGCCGTGTTGGGCCTATGTTCAACCATGGTTGGGCCCATATTGGGCCGTGTTGGGCCCATCTTGGGCCCACGTTGAGCCATGTCATGTTGGGCCATGTTGGGCCATGTTGAGCCCAAGTTTGGGAACTTAGTCGATTTCACGACCTTTTCAGAAACGTGGAAACACCCACAATTCTAGAGCAAAAATGCCCCCCGCCCCAAGCTTAAACTTAATAGCTATTGCAATTGCTTCCGGATCATGCTTGCCAACAAAAAACGCCTCGGCACCTTTGGTGCGGGCGGATTTATAGCAGTTTTTAAGGCAATAACTAACCAGTGGATAGAATGAGGTATCCTATTTGCCGAACCCCACATGGCTTTGGACAAAAAATGGAGTATGGGCCCCAATTTTTTGGACAATTCACGTGGAAACATGATGATCAACCACCAACTTGGGGGACAAGGTGATATGACATCAGGCCATGCACAACAGAACCTCAATGATCAAGCAGCAGGGATTTAGGATTTGCTGACCAGGTTTTTATATCTCCCCATTGGTAAATCCACCAGAAATGATCAAACGTGGCTAGCTGGAACATCCCTTCACTAGATGAAGGTTTACAGCTGGGAAAATCAATCATCAATTCAGGATTTTCCAGCAATCTACGAATGATGACACCAAAGCATTCGCCAATCCATCCCATTCATATATTCTAACCTGCATTAACCTTAAACCATCATTTTTGTTGGTTAAATTGCCAAAAAAAAATCATCATTCCTTTCATGGTCCTCGAAGCGACGTTGCCCCCAACTCCATCGCTGGGGGCCAGGAATTTCCATTGGCTGGAGCCGGAGGTGCGCCGCTACACCTTGAAATGTGAAGCTAAGCAGAAGGCCCGACCTGTCGGCCTATGGCATCCTCGAAGGACACCACAAAAAAAATCAGATCCGGTTGATGGTTTTTGGTAGGAAACCCTGGGAGCGGAAACCCATCCAAACCGATGTATATATATATATATACATACAATATAAGTTCTTGGGAAAGTTCTCCTCATTCAGGGGATTTTTGTTGGAAGCCTGTCACAGCCTGTCTAGTCAATTTCTTCCCATTCTGTGTGATTCTTTGCCAAACTAGCCTCTTGCGTTGGTATGACAATTGACAAACAGAATGCTTCTGTGTTTTCAATCCAAACACAAAGTCCCCATGAACGATGTGAACAAATCCTGAGGCCACCGCGGACCAGAAGGTGCGCATGACTGCGAGGCGACGTTGCAGCTGGATGATGTGATGCTAAAGCTTGGTACTCGTAGCTATTTTCACATATGCTGCTATTCTATTCTTTCTTAAAGGACCTGACCTATGTGATGGACAGCATATTCTATTTTCAGGACCTATCTAAAAATGAGGGTTGGGAAGTTTGAATGGTTGACAATGAGCATGGTGACCTCGAACTAGACTCCAAGGGGGAAAGCGTTACAAACATGTTGTGCCTTTTTCAATCTTGACCCAATGGAGGAGAAACCGTCAGAAGGCCCTTTTGGATTTCAAGGCTCCCGGAAGGGAAAAGAATCCCATGGAATCCGTCTGTTAACGTCCCATGTGTCACGAAGAGAGTTTCTGTTCTGATGTGAACTACTACTTTTTTAGGATGTTGGCTTCAAGGACAAACCATGTTGGAGATGCTGCAACACGCGATGTGCTTTGCTAGATATCACTTTGGATCGCTCTGCGACATTGCTACTCAACATTTAGTATCTGTCTCTTTGGACAAGTTGAACAGAGCAATGGTTTGTCCAAAAGTGGGATGTCTTACCAACCACAATGGTTATATAATGGGATATAACTGCATTTAGGCGATTGAAGCTCTACTTATGGCGCTTGCGCTTCGATGTGTCTGAGAACGGGGTACCCCCTCACAGTTGTAGCAATTTTAAAAGGAAGAATGTGGAAAAAGTATGATTCACCACCATTGGACTTCGGGCTTTGGCCCTAAATTTCCAGATGCCAAACCCTTGTTGATTTGGCGCCCCTACAGCGAAGGCCTATTTGACCCATCACTTTGGGGAGACCTATTTTGCCTGGCGAAGGGCATTGGATAGCGATGGCCTTTTGGGTGCGTTTTAGCAACGGCAAGAGCTTCTGGTTACTTCAAAGCTATACTGCAGGAATAACTCAAGATATCATAGGTCCTCAGAGTGCAACATTTTCATCATTCCAACTAGGAATCTGCAGTTGGGAACTAGGGGGCGTTCATTCACTCCTGCCACCCATTGACAATGGACATCAATACCACTTCTGGACGGAATCCTCATTGACTGACTAAGCAATCGTTATCCTTCAACTTAAGATATAGTCAATTGAGGGGGACCTGATCCAAAGCACCTCTATGCTGTCGATAAGAATCCAAAGATTAGGGGTTGGAGTGTGGCCCACCAGTGAAATGTGCAGGCATTGTGAAGGGGCCACCTTCACCATCCCCAAATTGTTCGCCACACCCTTGATAGTGCGAAGTTGATCAACGTGGCACTTCACCTTTTGTTTCTTCACACTTCAAATGGAAGTGCCACACGATGGGCGAACACTCCGATTCGTGACATCTTGAGGTCAGGCCACATCTTTTCTGTGATGCGTCCCATCATATAAGCCAGTTTTTGATGATGTAAATGCCCTTCTTCGTGATTTTCCGTGGCTACAAAGAAAATACCACCTGTTTCAGATGTCAGGATATGTGACATACCTTTGTTTTAGATCGTTTTAGGACCTTTCAGAAATCCAGTTCACTGGATGCCCCTTGGGCCGGCGCTCAGGTACCATGAACCTCCAGCGAGCTGAGCTCTTCAAAGTCTGTCGCTCATTGGGATGGAAAGGTGACGTGCGTCTCCTCTGGCAAGCCCTGGATGCAGATTCGGCAGGCACCTCCAGGAACGCAACGGGAAATCGCCAAACGACCCATATGGATGGTTTGGATAGGAAAATGATTGAAACCAATGGGAAGCTCCACTACAAATTGACGCGTTCATTGGGAAAATCATTGAAAGGAATGTGGCATTTCCGTTGCCATGTTTGAAAAAAGGGCTGATTTGACCTGGGATCCCTTCTGAAACACTGCCTTTTCAAAGACTTGAAAGCAGAGAATGACGAGGTTGATTTCACGTCACTTGATGTTGGCATAACTTCCAGGAATTGCATTTAGCAAAAATTGAACACCTTTAAACTTTAAACATCAATATTGTTCACATCTTTCAAGTCTTCTCTTGATGTTCGGGGTATCTTGCAAGTCCTGCGGGTTGTTGTGAAACAATTCTTGGGTCCCAGCAAAAATGAAAGTTATGAATCATGGAAATTCTGAAGGTGAACGATTTGTCTATTTTCTTTGGGAGGAGTATAAACCTGTTCATCAGTGGAAGGGGCTCATCAATGTAGGGGCATACAGAGGATGCGAGGGATAAGACTCATCAAGATGATGAATTCTGTGAGATTTTGCAATGGCTCAACAGAGGTTTCAGCTGAGAAATCCAGCTGGCGAGTTGCGGTTTTCCAGCGGCGAACAATGCATCACCAGACAAGAAGTTAACCAGGGACCTTCCAAGAGTTCAATCTATTGAAGTCCCCGAAGTCTCGATGTTCCAAGATTTCCTAGCACTTTCACGGATGCTGCAAAAAATCAAAAAAACTGCTAGGAAACTCCGTGAAGGGTACGTACTCTGTATGTGCGTGCCAGCTTTCCATCCACCCGGCTGACCTTGGCCTTCAAGCAACCAAACAGACTACTCAGTACGCGTTCATTTGTAGTCTCACTCGGACGGTGTGGCATGCTTGTTGACCTGAAAATAGCTGCACAACAGTTTTGGGCAAAGGTTTTTTGATGCTTGCTTCGCCTGACGGACGTCTCTTAGATCCTCTGAAATCTCTGCAACACCTTGGGCTTCAAGATGGAGACAGCATTACTGCCGTTGCACTGCAGCCAAAGATAGCTGCAACTGGGACGGCATTTGCTTTGTGTGTTGGAGCTAATGCTGCTGTCACATGGGGCTGTGTTGACAGCTCCGGAGTCCAAGATCAGCTCAGAAATGTCAAGCAGATTTGTGGCATCTTCGATGCTTTTGCTTCGATTTTGGAAGACGGAAGTGTGGTGACCTGGGGCTATGCACTCTGTGGTGGTGACAGCTCCAGAGTCTGAAATCAGCTGAGGAATGTCAAGGAGATTTGTGGTGCAGGCTATGCTTTTGCTGCGATTCTTGCAGATGGAAGTGTGGTGACCTGGGGCGATCCACTCTGTGGTGGTGACAGCTCCAGAGTCCAAACTCAGCTGAGGAATGTCCAGCAGTTTTGTGGTGCAGGTTCTGCTTTTGCTGCGATTCTCGCAGATGGAAGTGTGGTGACCTGGGGCGATCCACTCTGTGGTGGTGACAGCTCCAGAGTCCAAGATAAGCTGAGGAATGTCCAGGAGATTTGTGGTGCAGGCTATGCTTTTGCTGCGATTTTGGCAGCTGGAAGCGTGGTGACCTGGGGAGATCGAAACAAGGGTGGTGGCAGCTCCAGAGTCCAGGATGAGTTCAGATACATCTAGACCCATGCCAGCGCCAAAATGAAAAATCCAGCTCATCCTGGTCCTTTCATCCACCAGAGATCCACTGTACCCGTGGGGCACCATCCGTATCACCTTGGCGGACCACCTTCTCATGGAGGTCTATGAGTTCATGCATCGTCTCACGATGCATGAACTGATAGACCTCCATGGCCTGATCCACGGGATGAACAACTGAGAAAGACGCGAGATATTGAGAGATTTTTTCAGGTCATCATCATCACCGCCATCATCATCATCATCATCATCATCATCATCATCATCATCATCATCATCATCATCATCATCATCATCATCATCATCATCATCATTGTTTTTCAAGTGGACCATGAGGCTCTTACATCCCCATATGGTTCAGTCTTAAAATAGGGGATACCCCCAATTGTAGCCATTTAGTGGGAAAAATGGTGATGAACCAATGGATTTAGAGGTACCCTATTTTCAGACATCCCCATATTATTTGCACCATGGGTGGATGATGTGACCCTTATTCTGCCGACCAACCTGGAGGCCTTTCCATCTCTCCACGACTCCGAGATTTTCGCACTTTCAAAAACCGAACCAAAGTTGGTTGATGATTTTTTTCGGGGGTTAAGAAACTACTAACCTCCCCTTTAGGATTGTGTATATATATATATATATGTGAATAATTACTAGTCATGCTATGTTTGTTTTTTTCTTTTCATTATCACAATCCATGAAGGGAGTGGGGACCTTCCATTAAGCCATTGACCAACCATCATTTGGGTGGTTAAAAAGTAGCTTTTCGACGCTGCAACCCATTCCACAACCTCCAAGTTCCATGAACTTCGGCGTCAGCCACATCCCCCACTGCTTGCAGCACGCCTGCGTTCCTGATCCCCATGTTTCCTGTGTTGCTATGGGAAGCCGATGGGATGCATGTACATGCATATACACGTATACCCTCTGGTAATTTAACATAGCTATTGAAAATTGCCATTTATAGTGGATTTATCCATTAAAAATGGGAATTTTCAATAGTTATGTTAGTTTACCAGAGGGTATCTATGCTGTGATTGATGTCAACCTGGAAAAACCACGGAGCGGTTTGTTTTTGCAGGTACCTGTTCACTTCAAGAGCTGGACGCTCGCTGTGCGCGGCAGCTGGCTCGCTTTCGACACTGGGCGGAGGTGGGTAGTTTTTTGGCTAGAACAAAATTAGGCAGTGACAAAAACTCTAGTTTAGAAACTATTTAGGGAGTTATGCTACAAATTTGTTGGTAATTATTGTCATCCATCATGGAAATCCCTATCAGTCAACGTGTACAAAGGGATGACAGAGGCTTTTGAACACAAGCCAGCCGGGTAATTCCTAATGCTTGGTAGTAATATCTAAGTTTCGAAAGTGGGCATGGCTGGATAGCAATGAACCCACAACATTTCCAATTTCTCCAGCTTCAAGCCTTCAATTTGTCGGGCTTTGTTTTGAGCCATACCCAATTCAAACCTTGCAACAAATGTGTCCCAGACATCTTGCCCAAATCTTGTAACATTTTAAAATGAATGTAAATCAAAATCTGAAGACCCTTGGTGACAAGAGAGACACAGAGCTGTGGCACCTTTTCCGGCTGATCCAGGCCAAATATGGGCCGAGACCTGCACATCCAATGTGGAAGGCGCAATTGCTGAGGATTTTTTTTCCTGCTTTCAGGATGAGCATTTCCCAAAGGTTTTCACGCCTCTGCGACAATTTCGGTGGGCAAGAAAAACGAATACAATCCATGCTTCTATGGAGGTTTCGCTTAAACCGGGGGATACCCCAGTCATCATCCAGTCGTCATGAATGACCATGACTTAAGATTGAAATCCATGGGGACTTGGTGATCCCCTTCCAAATGGCCACCTTAACGGGGCTCAGTTCGCAGGGCAGCAAGTCACTTTCGTACGCCAGTTCCACGATCCAATTTGAGTGGTAAAAACTGGCAATCTTTGTGTGTACACATACAAAAAAGAACACACATAAGTATATACTGTATGTGTAATATATATGTATATATATATATATGATATCTATGTATAAATACGGTAGATGTTGGCTAAGCCGGATCAACACCCGACTTTTCCTTGGACGTTTCCGTGGGTCAACGCTTGGCGTGGAGGCGCTGGACCGGCGCGGCAAGCTGCGGCTGAGCCACGAGGCTTTCCAACGCGAGCTGCAACGCCTGGGCATTACGTTGTCGGAGCGGCTTGGTGCCGTTGTTGGGATCCCCCTGGTGGGTTTGGTTTGGGATGGATGAAGAATCACCATCCAGAGTTTCTGTTTGTTTTTTTTTGAGTTTTGGGGGTTGGTGGGAGTTTTTGGGAATTTCTTAAGTCTTAGGGGTTTCAATACTAAGTCATGGTCCATCCATGACTGGATGATTTGAAGGGAGCCCCATTTTAGGAAACCTCCATATGTATATATGTTTTTTTTGGATGCTGACCATTATTTTGGGGATGGTGACCCTTTTTTTGCTGGAGTGATGGTCCGAGTTTAATGGAACATCAAGAAAGCATGGTGAAGTGGTTCAATTTGGGGTTATATATTTTGTTGACAATTTAAAGACAAAATTCGTCCGGTACCAGTGAAAATAGTCAGATGTTATTTGATTTGGTGGTATTTGGGCTTACCTCTAGATCCATTTATTAATATTATCCATGAGAACAGTCAGTATTGCTATCCCTGGTTGTTGTCAATGAATGGTGTCTATTTCTGACCGGTGATGCTGTATGAATTCCCTAGATCCACTGATAGATACATGTCATGAATAGATGATAGATAGTAAGAGATGGATCATTCGCTTTTGAGGTCGGCAGTTGCCCTCTAGCAATCAAACATGGTTGAAAAACTAGTAAAGATTTAGTTTACATGGAAAATCATGGGAAAAGTGGCTTGGTGCCAACCACTACCTTCTGGCAATCCGTCCCAGTTCGCTGGAAAGACTGGCCACTGGATCCCAGTGAACCTCAGTTTGTGGTAGTTGAAACAGACTCCAATGTAGGAGCTCCCAAGAAAATAGAAGAGTATCATTTTCCATGATTTCAGTTGGATTTTGGACTCTTCGATTTTTTTCGGGCCACAAACATCGACATTTCTTACATTTCTTCCACCATGGTGACTGGTTCCCATTTTTCTGTGGTCCCAGGATTGAGGTAGCAGAGATCAGCAACTGGCTGGACTGGCAGGAGAAGAACGTTCCTCGGTCCGACGGGGCGGGTGGTGGTTAAAAAAGATGATCTATGAGGAAAATGACTTCACTTGGTATGATCCCCAGCGAGTCATATATCCTGACAAGTATTCTGGCATTCTATCTGACATTTTACCTGAACATATTGGACTTCTTTTTCCTGATGCACAACTCCATGTTGCTTTCGAACAAAGAGTTTGGGTCGGCACATCCATCTCCATAATTTTGGCAACGGAGCTGATATGTCGTGTCGTCAGGCAAAAACAGGGCTTTCTTGTTTGGGAGGCGAAGGCAAAGTTGATTTCATCACGGGCATTCCAACATCTTTGTGTCTTTGATTTCCGGACATATTTGATGTATAGTATTGTGATGTAATGTTAGTAAAGCAATGTCATAAACCACCCATATGGATTTATGGTTTAAACTAGCCATCTACGATTAAATTAGGGATGGTTTACTATTGCTTTATATGATTCATCGATCCATCACAGTCTGGTGGAGGCGGTGGCCATGGAAGATGTGCTCTTCTTCGACACCTGGAAGCCTCCGGCGTATTTGGTGGCCACCGCGAACCCCGTGCCCTGGAGAAGTGGTCGTGATACCCTCTGTTAAACGAACAGTTTGCTATTGAAAATGGCCATTTATAGTGGATTTTCCCATTAAAAATGGTGATTCTCCATAGCTATGTTAGTTTACCAGAGGGTAGTGGATGATGTGGATGCGGGTCTGTATACAATCAGAACGTAAGTCACGCACACATGATTTTTGCGCGTGATGTATTTTTGATGCATTCCGACAAGCAAATGTGCGCCTTCTCTTTGCTGTGTCGCGAATCCCTGGCTGAATTTCATCGAATTGCAAGGAATCGGCCCAGCAGTTTCGACAGCTGCTCAAGGACATATACATCGGTCATTTCTTCTAATAGGCGTACATTGAGTTCACATGAGAAGTTCATGTGAGTAAATTTGTGAAATATATGTGTACCATCATCATACACCAAGAATATGTACATATATATATATATATAGTATCATTTATAGTACAGTATACTTATAAATGCCAGTACAAACTCATAATGATGATAATGATGATATGGACTTATATCCATGCAGAGATGACTTTACCGCAACTTTCCAGTGTCCTGGTTCGGTTTTGGTTCACCCTCTGCTTATTCAAAATAGCAATGGAAAATACCCAATTTATAGATGGATTTACACTGATTTACCTATTCAAAAATGGTGATGAACTCCAGTTCGCGAAGCGAAATTACCAGAAGGTCCCCAACTTAGACCATCCCCTTCGCTGACAGGAGAAGTATGGACATCCTCTGAGGGCCTGGAGGTTGATGGACAGAGACAATTCCAATACCTGCAACTGGCGCCTGGGCTTTCCCCGTTTGTTTCGGTGGTTCTTCGCCCATGGTGAAGCCTTTTCGGTGGTCCCATAACGGTGGAAACGTTTGGCATATGATTGGCATCTGTTTGGACGCAGGTATGCCTTCGAATTTTTGACGGTCTTGAATACACCTCTGTAATCCTCTGTATGTTTCTGATAGGGAACAAAGTATTGTCCAATACTGCTTCCCTGATTTCAAACAGATACAAGGAGGATTGCAGTACTGTCAACCCCGGATGAACTAACGTCTTTGTTGTTTCATTAGGGGTGGAATTGGGTACTGTTCTAGAGGCAGATCATATATATATATATATATACATATCACTTTTTGGGCTACCATTTATCTGGATCTGCACAGTTCTCCTCTGGCTGAAGTGGAACCTAATGGGGCCAAGGTTCGAGTTCTTGACTGCATGCAAGTCTTTAAACTTCGAAGATGCTGCTGGTGCGTGGTTGGAGTTCGACAAGGTTGGGGTTTCGTCAGTGTCCGATGTCGCAGATGTTGACCTGAACAGCTGAACATGATCGAACATGATCGATGGAAAGTGGACCCACAACCAACAAATTTCAATCAAACCTCGATTGGGAACCAAAGATGTCTTTACAACTGCTGTATATACCTTCGGAATCCTTCGGATATGTTTTTGTCTTTCTCTCCTCCCTCCCTCCCTCTCAAGCTTGCTGTCCCTCTCTCTGTGTATCTGAATGCCGGAACGTTCATATGTTCATGGATATTGTACATAAGTGTATCCACTGATCAGTGTGTCATTGTATCATTGTATCATTATACCTGATACCTCTGATATAATTAAATTGTAGCATTGTACATGAACCTCCGGGGTCGGATTTCACCGATCCCTTTAGTTTTGCAGGACTTGAGTGGTGCCATCTCTTTGGCCGAAATTGTCACGAGTCGGGAGCGGTGGGGGCTGGAAGATCCTGGAAGGTTTGAACGGTTCCCAACATCCAAAATCTCCAAAGAATCACTTAGATGACATCAAAGCTGCTGGTAAAACTGCTAATGCCGCAAATCTATATTCATAGTCAGCTAGACTGCCTTGAAAGGCTTCCAAAGCAATTTGACAGGTACTGAGAGTAAAGAATTCTGTGAGGCTATCCCCTCCATAGCAGAACACATTGATAAATCCACGTTGAATACACAATCGCATGTTGGGTATCCCTACTTAGGTGAGTCTGTGTAAAGATTATGCATCGATATTTAGATGTTCAGAAAGACATTTGGGCACACAAACACATTGCAAAATGCATCAGAATACACTAGTCTGGGGACTCAGACTCTTGGCCAACATGCGAGTATGTGTACGTGTGTTTCTGAACCTCAATATGCTAGTCCCGTTAAGAATCGGAGTACACCTGAATCTATCTGGCGCTAAAAGGTAAAGATGTCGCAAGCGCCCCGATCACTTTTCTAAGGAATTGTTTGCTCCCTGACAGATGTGACATTCCCATTGATGCCGACAACAAACATGCTTCCTAGGGAGTAGCTGGGACAAAAAAGCAAATCATGACCTTAAATGTGTGGGATCCTAACTTGTGCTACTGTTTTGATAGCAAGAGGAACACCTGCTGGAATCGTATCGGAAACAATCTGGTGCCATGCAATTATCAAACCTTCCATCGCAGAGATAAGAAGACTGCAAAGAATGGTGGACATTCGACTTCCAGGATCAGCCAATCAGCCTCCACATGCGGCAGCCTTCTACCAAGGATTCAACTGCCAACCAGATGCTGGTAGAGCCTGGGCACAGCAGAAGGATGCGACAGAATCCGGTGTTTTTCTCGAGATGACGCCACATCCCAAATCAGTTTAACCACCAAATGACAAGTGGGAATATAGGTATAATCTCCGGTATAATATGGGGTATAATATAGTATAGTCTGGCATAACATCGTATGATATGGTATAATACTGCTACAAAATGGCAGATCTGGGTCAAGCATCAGGTCAGGGCCCGCAACCGAGGAGCTGAAGCAATGGGCAGACCAGGAGTTCGGAGGTGTACGTGCTGCCTTCCGGGTGCTGGACAAGGAGGGGACCGGAGGGGATGAGCGTTTCTCGAATCCCTTCCTGATGGGATGGATGATGGATGTGATTATCCCTTGTGAATCATATTTGAATCAGCTTCTGTCAGCACTTTTGGTCATTTTCGATGAATAAGAAGCTCGACCTGAGTGTAAGAGCTTTCGAGTTTCCAGCCCAGTTGATCCTGACAAATGAATCATTTCAATTCATTTGGCGCAATTGTGTGGGCAGGTGGGTCCTTTGTTGGATCTTTCAAAGGCTGTTTCGTCAAATAAGATCGGCAGAACAGAAATCGGTAGCAGTCTAATGAAGTGGCACTGCCAAGCTCGGTCATCTAGCATGTACTAATGCAAACAAGAGCAGGTGCAGAAAACGGATTGTTTCTTGTGGTTAGAACCCTTCAAGAGTTACGTAATCTATCAATTATTTGTATGCAAATGCGTGCACGTACTTGGACAAAACCAGAGCGATTTCTGTCTTGTAGGGTCTTGAAATCCTTGATTGATTTGCGGTCCGAAACACCGGCAATATACAATCCAAATTTCTACATCATTCTATATCTATATATAACAAACTATGACATAACAATTCTTGCCAGAAGCCTCTCCATATCTGCATCCACATATGTATGACATATATGTGTAGTATTTCAAACTTGTTGCGGGCATCATAGCAATTTTTGTGGCGAATGAACCATGGGGGAAACCCTGTAGGACAAGTCGGGTGAACTGACCATCAAGGAGTTTCGCATCGCAGCCGCTGGGATGGTTTGAAGTGGCTACCCTGAACGACTCCCACAAGAAATGATGAATCAAACTAAAGAATGGCCAGTCTGACCGTGGTCGATTTTTGGGTGGCAACAGGTTGACAAGTGATTCATGGATTTTGGGCCAAAGCTGCTTCAATGCATGGGATGTCGGTCAATGGCTAGATGATGGGAATACAATCATGATTTGCATATTATGTGAACCTTGAAGCCAAAGATCCCCTGTTATGATCCCTTCCCCCTGCACATTTTCACACCCACTTTTTGCAGGTCTTGCAGGATGCACTGACAGTGGGATAATGGGAGATGTGTGGCCTGCAAGGTGTCAACCTTTGGCTTCACGGGGGATGAAATCACCCTCTTCAGGCCACTGGGATCTGAAATCTCGCGGAAATGTGGTGATTCCGTTACCCTCTGGTAAACTAAAATAGCTATTGAAAATTGCCATTTATAGTTGATTTTCCCATTAAAAAATGGTGATATTCCATAGCTATGTTAGTTTACCAGAGGGTACATTCAGCTGATGATAGCTTATATTTGTATCAGTTTTCCGATGTTTGTGGTATGGACAGATGAATCCAGATGGATTCTTCCGTCTCCATCGTGAGTAGCAGCTACGTTGAGGTGTTTGGATGCGGACGGCAAGGGGCTCTTACAGCTTCATGAAGTGAATTTCCTGGATGATTGGGATTTGGGTCAGGCGGGGCCCGCAAGTCGTTAGTTCTTCCGCCGAATTCTACAAGTTTTGCTTGAATGGAAGATGGGAATGGTGTGACTGGATTTCAGAAAAGGGGTCCAGGAATAGTCACTGGAGATGTAAGACATTAGTTTCCTATATCATATCATATCAAAACAATTAGATACAATCAGTCAATCTAGTCATATTAACCCGAATTTAGTTAAGCGCGTGTTTAGCTCATTCATCAAACTATTAATCAAAGTTCAATCAAGAAAGTAGTTCCTGGAACCCAACTAAATGAGCCATTGAACCTCTCCAATTTTTGGCCCATGTTAAGCCTATAAAACCGTCTCTCAGAAGGGTTTTAGGCATCGCTGCTCCTTTAAACCCCAATTTTAGTTAGTATCAACTCGCCGTTACATCCACTGGGTTGAAATACGCATGATATTCCCAGTTGAACCACCCATTTCCTTTACATTTGCCAGGGATTATATCCAGAAAACACATCTAAAATCGCATCAAACCAATGAACTCCCCAAGATTCCCCTTGAAACCCCATGTCTCGGATCAAATCCCCATGTGTTCCACGGGGTCCAGGAAGTGGAAACGCCCGTGTGGCGGGACTACGACCGCAGCGCCTCGCGCATGTCGCGTGTCTCCACGAAGAGCCGGACGCTGACGATGCCGATGACTTCGAATTCGCAGGCGCCAGAGGTGCCCTGTGGGGTGGGATGGGATGTAATATTGGTAAAATACATATATATATACACATATATATATATATATATACATATATGTATAGTACATACTACATATTGACTATACAATAGTATGATATCATACATCATATCCTATATATACATATGTATAAATGTATATATGTATATGTGTACATACATATGAAAAATGTATGTCTATATCCATTTCCGTTCATTCCTTGTCGGTGATGGAAATGCATGGTTTGATTTGCCATTGGCATACCATAGGTGTGAAGATTTAATAATTCACCCAAGACATCCTAACTCTGTCAACCCCAAGTCTGTGCATGTGGATCATGATTTTGGATGATTTCAGAACAATAACAATCCCTCAACATTTGAAATGGAGTCGAAACTTGCAATGATCTGAGTATATCATGGCATGTGGGTTTGGTTGAAAGTGAGATATATTCTAAATCCTTTGGTTCATCATCAATTTCCCTGTTAGATAGCTGTTTTTTGGCTATACAAACCATGTCCATGTCCACACCCAAGCTACTTCAACACTACTCGGCTTGCCTACGGCCTACGCCTGCTCTTCCCAGCGCTCAGTCCATGGTGGAATTCTTCACCGACGGACCGGGTCCTGGGGCTTACAATGTCAGGTCCACCTTCGGTGTCTCTTGGCGTATGGATGTGCCGGAGCCAGGCGTCGTAAGGGATGAACTTTGTGAGTTAAACGTTGTTCAACCACAGAACTACCCCAGTTACACGTGTCTTAGATATGGGTTATGTAAGGCTTCTGTATTGATTATACATGGATTATGTAGGTTGTTAGTGATTTGCCAACCGGGATGCACCCCCCAAGTAGGAAGTGGTAAGGACATAAGGGGATCAAAACCCGATATGTACGGCGGTGAACACCAGGTAAAGGGGATGTTCATCTCAAAACATGGTGTGATAGGTTTTGAATGGTTTTGATCCATTGAGTGTGTTTTTAAACTTGAGGTGGGGTACACATCCCATGTTTTGAAAAATCATATTCCCCCCTTTAAAGTTGCAACTTGGGACGTGGAATTCAAAACGGTGTCCAGAGAGTGTGTCATGAACCTTTTTTTGAGAAAGCAGGGGGAAACTGTCTGGGCATGCTTCGTCTTATTTTTGTGTTCCTGTTTTGCTTCTTGATGTCTCCTTTGTATTTTCATTCTTCTTGCTTCAATTGTTTTCCATGTGTTTGCAGCTTCATAATTTCATTTTCCTCTCATAGCGTGGGGGTGGGGTTGTTCTGATCAATGGATCCACTTTTAGGTGATCTGGGATTTCCATCGTCCTAGGCGAGCTCCAAAATGCCCACAGCCAGGCATGCACGCGATTGCTTCGGGGTTTCATGTTGATTCGCAGATATTTAGTTTGCCCAGTGGAAAGAGGCTAGGACAAGAACACTTCGGCTGAGTTATCAACCAAGTCATTTGGATCGGTTGACCTAGGATGAGTATTCTTCCCATGAAAAAGGGTTGTCACAAATGTGTGTCATTGGATTCCGTGAGGAAGTAGAAAATTGGATGGGCCTCGCCCTGCAAGTGGAAGGGCAACTAGGTTCAACCAAGGGACAGTAAGCATCGTTTGTTTCATCCAGGTAAACAAGTTTGAGGTACGGGCAATGAAAGCAAACACTACTTCGCTTGGGAACTAAAAGCTGCCATTCATCATATAATCCTGCAGGACTTCACTAATATGCAGGTGGAATAACTTCTAAGGTTAGCCAGCTGGGCTGGAATTAGTTGGTGGGGTGCAATCAAAAAAGCAGATTGTCACTATGTGCGAGGTTTCCCCCATTCATAGACCATAATAAGCAAAGATTGCCATTCATCAGGGGTTGACATTCTACACAATTGCACATCGAAGATCCAACGTTGACCTCTCCCAGTGCCACCCAAAGTGCGGCCAATTTCTTCGCACTTCGCCAGGGCACCCCTCAAATCCATTCAAGTCCCAGTTGAAAACCTCGACCTTTTTAGAAAAATCGACGTAAAAATGGACATCAATTCCACATTTCTGGTCGAAACCAGGTATGACATTGGTTACACAACCCATTATATAATTATATATATATACGAATATATATATATATATATAGACATTATCCACCATGACACCATGTCCCTGTTGCATCCCCATTCTACCCCCAGCATCGTTGGTTCATGTTGATCGCCTGATGACGCTCCAGGCATGGCGGAGCCTTCAGTTTTTGCCGACGACCTGAGGTCTGGGCCATGACGACTGGATGATAACTGGGGGTACGAAACCTCGAAATAGACAAAATTGTTAAAGTAAAGTGAGTTGATGTAATATTGATTGTCAGCTGTTAGCTGAGTTGAAAATGTGTTTGTATCTCTCTATTCTGCATACATGCACCAAGTGCTGTTGACAATACACCCACTGTTATTTGTTACACATGTACCGTCATCTCCCATTCTTGTACGCTGCATTTTTACATCATTGAGTAGATTCCCAGTGTACCTAAAATAGTCGATGACCAGTTGTTGGATGATATACTCAGTCTTGCTAATTCTTTCTTGAGGCCGGATGAGCGACATTCACCGTCCATCAAGAAGCAAATTCATCAATTGAAGTGGATGTTGCGGTCCAAAAACATGAGTCGCGCAAGAAAACTGTTGCCATTTTGCCAGTGGGTATGGGTCAAAGCCCTGTTACTTTTGCATTTCACATCAAAAAATAGCGGGTCAAAGGTGCTCATTCCCTTCTCGAGCGGGAAAATCATCAGTTTTGACCTGTAAAGCCTGTAAATTACCCATGCTTGCTGGGGTCCTTCATTTTTGTGGGTCTATATAAATCCCAAACAACTCCAAGATTTTTGATGTTTAAATCCCCAGTTGGGATGTTTTACCCATTGAAATTGGCCATTTATAGTTGATTTACCTATTCAAAATAGTGATTTTCCATAGTTTTTTCTATGTTCACCAGAGGTTAAGCCCCTTAAATCTGCCCTGGGATTTCAGGTCGCCTGGCTTGGCAAGCTGAAATCCGTGGGGCCGCCGGCCACGGGCACCTTCGACGAGCCCCGCAAGCGGCCGCCCTCATGGACACTGGGGGGGGGGGATTGAAGGTTAGCCTCTGGGAATTTTTGGGTACCCTCCAGTGAACTAACATAACTATGGAAAATCACGATATTTAATGGGAAAATCCACTATTTCTATGGTCATTTCCAATAGCAAACTGTTAGTTTACCAGAGGGTATCCATAGTTACTGGGGTTTATACCAAAAATGTCATGGGAGAATATGGGAGATAATGGAAACTAACAGTTAGCAAACTGAAACAATCACCATTTTGAGGAGGTAAATCAACGAATTAAATGGACTATTTTCTTTAGCTATGTTAAATTACTGGAGAGTAGCTGTAGAAAATGGTGGGAAATCAGTGTTTTTAATGGGTAAACTTAGGTAAACCGTCATTTTTATCATCGACTTGATTTATTTCTGCCATAGTTACTGGGGTTTATAGCAACAATATCATGGGATAATCAAGAGGGAATTTGTGTAAACACCAATTGCAAAAGCTACTTGGCGCAGAAAATAGTTGGTCTTAAAATCATTTTGTGTAACAATCGGGTTGTGTAAGAGCTATTCTGTGTAAAAGCTAGTTTTGTGCAAAAGCTTGTTGGTGTAAAAACTGAGTTGTGTAACAGCTAGATTCTGTAAAAACTAGTTTGTGTAACAGCTAGTTTGCGTAGCAGGTAGTTGGTGTGAAAGTTCGTTGCTGTAAAACTAGGTCTTGCAAAGGCTAGTTGATGTAAAAGTTAGTCTGTGTAAAACTAGTTTGTGTACAAGGTATAGTTTGCTTAAACACGCGTGAAAACTAGTTTGGCTAAAAACTGGCGTGCAAAAAGTTACCTTGTGCAAAAACCAGTGTGTGCAAAAGCTGGTTGGTGTAACACCTCACGCGAGAGGCAAACAATGTAAGAGTGGTTGGCGCAAAAACAGTTATAGCCCCACTTTTGCCTTGAACATGCAGTAAAACATGAACATGCAGCATGTTCAAGGCTGGCCGGAGCAACGAAAGAGAAGACGGAGATGGGACAAAGACGATGAAGGATGAGGATGAGGATGAGGATGAGGATGATGATGATGATGATGATGATGATGATGATGATGACGATGACGATGACGATGACGATGACGATGACGATGACGATGAGGATGATGATGATGATGATGATGATGATGATGATGATGATGATGATGATGATGATGTTCTATGATGAAGGATGAGAAATGCAGCATTCAGACGAAGCAAAAATGCGTAGCAAGAGAACAAAGGAACAACCACAAACCCAAAACAGAAACAGGAAGAACACCTTCCAATCAGACACGCCGGCAGGCTGGCGGATTTACTCCTGGTGTAACCCACTCATTTTGTTGCAACGTTCGAGTGAAGGAGCTTTGGTAGAAGTCCTGCGAGGCGGAGTTTGGGAGTCGTCTGTGCACTAATGTTGTGGAATCACCGAAAGGTAGGCACCATGGAATCTAGAATTTGTTTGGCAGTCAATTAGCAAAGGGAAAACCCACGATTTTCATTTTCCCAGCAAATGCTGTATAACTGGTGGATTTCCAATCTTGGTTTACTCGAGGTCAACTATCTAAACAGTCAGGGACATGTTTAACAGAAAGGAACTACAGCATGTAAACCAACCAGAGACAGCTTGGCATTGTACACAACCATGGATATATAAGGGTATACTAATATATTACCCGTGTTTGGTGGTGTGTCAAAAACTGCCGTGCAGTATTTCAGCGGAACACTATGGACCATAGGTGACCCAAAATTCAAGATCATATGGCCGAGATCATCCGCTCATCTTCCTGTCAGATTGGTGTTTTTTGCCAAGAAGAGAGGCCGATAAATCTTTTGTTCCACTTTTTCCGTGACGATATCGATTGCTCGGAAAATCCTGAAAAGCAGATTGTTGAATCAGTGAGAGCTAACAAAAACGCAACTGTTTATATATCTACAGCAGATGCGTTTTATATGGGTAATGTTCAAGGGAGGCGTCAGCAACGGAGCATTTGTAACATCCAATACCCACTACAATGGTATCGATATATTTGTTTGTCCCAGTTTGGCCATCTTTGATTCTTCCGCCCCAGAAGTGTTTTTCCTCAAAACGAACAGATTGGACTTCCCAAACTTCCAGCGCCGCCAGGGCAATACCAAAGGAACGAGCTCCCGGTCCAGGTTACTACGACCAGGTGGAGGGAAACCCACGCAGTGATTTGGTTGTTGTGTCCATCTCAGAGGCTCCTTGTGTCCTTTTGAGATTATTGATGTTGGATCATGGCCTGAAAGTTTCCACGAATCCTTTTGGATCATTTTGGATGTATCAAAACTGTTTCATCTCCGATTCAAAATTCTTCATGATAATAACATCTCCAGCTTCAGTTAGATTAAAATCCTCCCAAATCCCCAAACTTCGACCGTTCGTCCCATATGTTTGTCTTAAAATTCGGAACCCCCAAATCCCATGGTCTATCCTCATTTTTCCCCTGAAAGTCACCATCAATTGGGGGGCCATCCCCCATGTTGGAGACAAACCCAAATGTGGTATCCTTTGTAACCCATATATTTCGGTGAAACGTATCCCATGAAATTTCCCTATAAAATCGTTGGTTTGAAACATACCCGTATCAAATACACCCCTACAAATCATCGTCTAGTATTGGAATTGGAATTGTTGGGGTATTCAATATGACAAGAGGATGTGTGTTTAATCGCCATCTTTCACCCTAAATTTCATGTACTTCATCATAGCATTGTTATATGTCACTGTGTGTCACCGTAAAAGGTTGATATTTCAACCTGAAATTGACGCATCTCGCCCTAGGGAAAAAACAGCCTAAACTATGAATGCAAATTCGGCACTTGGCACCTCATTTTTTGAAGGGGAAAAGCCAAGCCATGGTTTCCAAAATTTTCCGAAATTTTCCATCATTTTTCCAGGATTGTCAATGGTTTTCCATGATTTTCCATGGTTTTCCACCATTTTCCCATGTTTTTCCATCATTTTTCTATGATTTTTGACAATTTTTTCATGATGTTCCATCATTTTCCCAACAAGACCAACTTGACTCCCGCCGGCTCCGCGGCAGGCCGCCCACCTCCCTGGGCCCAAGTTCACCTTCGGATCGCGACGCATGGCGAGGTCGGGTTTCGGGGATTGCTATGGTGTTTTTTGACTACAACGTGGAGGCCCCAAACGATAGCTAAGTTGGTGCAAATAACCCCAATAACTATGGTTTATGGTATTTTTTAGGTATAGTATTCATGGGGTTTATAAACCAACTTAGCTATCGTTTGGGGGCGCCACATTGTACCCTCTGGTTTGTAACGTAGCCATGGAAAATCACCATTTACAATAGGTAAACCATCATGTTGATCATCTATAAATGGGCCATCTATACCATGGCTATGTTGAATAAGCAGAGGGTAACACAAAAATGGTGGGTCAATGGGAATATCAATGGGATATAATGGGATGTACCCTCTGGCAATGAAAAAACGTGGCTAGCTGGAAAATCCTGGCATGAAATGGAGGTTTCGAGCTGGGAAAATCATCGAAGTAAATGGCGGATTTTCAATTGCCACGTTTGAAAACCGGTGGGTGGATCGTCAAGGATTGTATGACCAACACTTGTAGCTGGGTTGAATGATTTTGACAGCCACACTCAAGGTGATTTACTGGAGGCTTCGACCATATTATTAGTGGTCTTGCATTTCCATCTATGGATTGCTGAAACAAATGAAGAGAATCACTGGTGGAATCCAGGAATAGAATTTTGCGGGACCTCAGGATGGAGACTTTAAAGGTCCTATTTTTTGGAAACTTTCCCTTTTAAGGGGTACCATTTAGTGAAGAAAACAACACCTCAGGGACAGAAATTACATGCATTTGTAGATATTGCAATATAGGATGATTGCTTTAAGTTGATTGGATGAATCATGGTTGTTTTATGTATGGTTGTACCCGTTGCCCCAGGCGGCACTTCCCCTCTTGGTTGACTGGCAGGCTACATCCGCTGGCACGACATGCAGATTCCAACATGAGCAAAAGAATGATGTACAGCTGTTAGCGAGGTATCCATCCCATTCAGCGAGTTCTGGGAAGTCCCAGAAATCCATCCTTGCATTCATAATTTCAGAGCGGGGCGATTTTGAGAGCAAACAATGGAAATGGATCGCAGGATAGTTGCAGAATGGTATGGACAACCACTTTGTCCAAAATCTGACATTTGTTTTCCACCGAAAACCGGCGGAAAAACATGATTGAATACATACTTTTGAGATACAACTTGTGGACTATCATCCACCAATGTATGTAAATGTATGTAACTATTCGATCGCCTGTTGAAATTGACGTGCAGAAGAGCGGCAATAGCAGAAGCAATAACGCAAGGCATTGGACATTTCTAATATATTGAATTTACTCTAATATATTGGATTTACTAATACCACATAAAACAAAAATTAAATTGCACAAATATCAAAACATACAATTTTCGAGCCTTCTTTATATTCATCAATGTCTAATAAAAAATATATTTTAATGTATGAAATTAGATAATATGTGGTAATTGATTAAAAGGTTCTTAGAAAATATTTTGATTACGAAAGTCGTTCGTATGATATTGGAAATCTTCGGATTTTTTTTTTCCCCGAATTTGCAAAAATAAAATTTTTATTTGGGAAAATTAGATATTACAAATTATTATATTTTATAACTATACAAATATATATTTATATATATATATATATACATTAATTTGCAAAGGGCTATTACCTCTTGTTACTCGGGGTCCGGCAGGAAACATATAATCGAATAATCTATTATATAATATTGTATTCTATTTATTTTTCTTTTTATAGGTAGTAGCCGAATTTTTAAAGGGGAGATTTCGACATAATTAAATACTATGATTTTGAAATTTATTTGGATTTACTATTGATATTGTTTATAATTAAGATTCAAAATCGTAGTGATTTTTTTATTTTATCTTTATATTATTGGTCCTGAGATGGATCGTATTAATTTTGATAATATCTATGGTTGAGATTTACAAATATTTTAAAAATATTTATATTATTCTAAGAATTTTATGAAACAAAAAATATAAATTTCAATTTAATTTTTATATATTTTAATTTATTTAATTTGTATGGGGGAAATATTTTGAATCTGCCATGGCGCAACTGGCGCGCCAAACGACCGCTGACTAACTTTTTCACTGCATATTGCTACCAGGAGCCGCAACTGATTGCGACAGCAAGTCGTGACAACTTCAGCCACAAATGAGATCTGAATGCAAAAACTGACATCAGTGAAGGCAAGATGCAACAGCCAAAAATCACAC
>BGPT01001975.1:74063-113094 GCA_003297045.1 Symbiodinium sp. clade C Y103 | reverse complement strand
TCCGAGGTGGCTTGGGAATTGCTGTCGAATTACTTCGCAAATTGCTGAGGCATCGTGCTGAAGTGGGGCTTATTGGGAACTATTTGCGACAGGGGGGGGGGTTCGAGAGGGGGGGGGTTTGAGCATCTGTGACATCTTGTGTTTTTTTTTGTCTTTTTTCGTCTGGCGCTTGCGGATTTTTGCAACCACTGATTTTGCAGGCGCTTCAGGGCAGGGCAAGAATTGTGCCCTTTTGGCGCCGCACTGTCCACATCAGGCGTTGTCAAAACTTTCTTGCGAGAGTTCCTTGAAAGCTGGACCGAAGGAAGACAGCTTCAACTCAGCTCGGTCCAAAGTGGCCACCCAAGGGCTCTCTTCATCCCTCCAAAAATCTGCAAGCAGCGTATCTGGTGGATAAGGCGTTTTATAATCGTTGAGGTATGCGTTCAAGAAGCGTCGCCATTCTCGAAGCAAACTCACCCTATCCGACGGTGATAGTGCTGTGAGTTCAGCTTTGGCAGCTTCTGAAAGGATGCCCTGCTGGTATTTCTCTGAAAAACTTTCAAGGGGGTTGGCCGCGGCATCCTCAAGGCATTCGATGGCTCCGCACACCTGGTGACTATCTGGTGACTGAAAGCACTCAAATTCATCGGAAATTTGTCTTAGAGTGAGACTATCGGACATGGAGAACACCTAACGATGAGGGAACCCATTGGGAAGCCATTGGGAAGCCATCTTGCAACAAGAAAGATCGAGGCAACACAGCACCTGTGAGATCTCCAGGGCTTCCAACGCTTCAGGAAGGTCTGCCACAGGGACCTGCCTGAAGCGGGCATTGGACTTCCACACAAATGTGGAGCGTTTTTTTCCTGCCGAGCTTCCAAGGGCACTAAATGGGCATTACATAAATTTAAGCCAACCTAAGTCTACATCCCGCGGAATCGACCTTTGAATTCCTTTGATTTCTTCGAGACACACCGAGGAGAAGCTTTTGAGATGTTCTAACATGCAGGAGTGAGCCTTTGTCCAACTGGTCTTTGTCAAGAACTGATAAATCGGATAAATAAGGATCTGATCCGTCGTTGTACATGCACACACACACACATGAACCTGCTAGAAGTACGGCTACAAGCCAAGATGTGCTAATATAACAATACATGTCTATATAATAGATGTATGAAATTAGCTATAAATATGTGTCGTGAATGTCGTTCTAAACTGTCATCCATTTAGATGCCTTTCACTAGCTCAACCCAAGTCGCATTTTGGTTCGAGCAAACTCTGCCGCACTCATCCTTGCATTAGAAGGCGCAACACGAAGCCAAACCTGCAGCTGTGACGGCACTTGGGTCAAAAGTGAGTCAAGAGCATCAACAGAAAACGCCTTCCCAAGCCGCTAAACCAAAGGCACCTCCATCTGCAAGAGAAGCTGCAAAGATTGGTCCTAAATTGCTTTCAAGATTTTCATGTCGCATTCCATGACCCAACATGGAAATCTGGAAACGAGGATCGGCACCGCTCAGGCTCTGAGGACTTTGAGACTATGTATACATCCATCCATCCATCCATCCATCCATCCATCCATGCATACATATATACATACCTACCTACCTACCTACATACATACATACATCCATGCATACATACATCCATGCATCCATGCATACATACATACCTACCTACATACATCCATGCATACATACATACATACATGCATACATACATCCATGCATCCATGCATACATACATACCTACCTACCTACATACATACATCCATGCATACGTACATACATACATGCATACATACCTACCTACCTACCTACCTACATACATACATACATGCATACGTACATACATACATGCATACATACCTACCTACCTACATACATACATACATACATGCATACCTATATATCTTTATAGTATATATCAATAAATATCGTGGAGATTTTGTCATCTCTGTGGTTCCGTTTGCGCCTTTGCAGCCAGGGTGCAAGTTTCTGTAATGCACTTTAAGATCTTTAAGCTTTTTCCACTTCAACTATTTATTGACCCTGACCAAACACTTTCTTGCTAAAGATGTACGCCGATGTACGCAGCATAGAAGCAAAGGCTTGGCTGTGATTTGCATGGCGAAGCACGCGCAAACGCTGTTAGCCTCACCACACCCACCTTGGCACACTCACCTTGGCAAAAACATATATACAAAAACCACATTGAGGTATGCTATGATATCAATTCAAGGCCCTGCTTTCCCGCCATGATCCGCGGTGCAAATGTCGATCAACATCGACACAATTACAATTGCCTCAACCCATCTCACCCCACCCAAATGGGCAACCCATGAACGTGTGTCTACTGATGAAGTGGCTGGCAGGGACAGCAAGCAGTATTCCGACGATTGGCATGGAAGTTAAGTTTCTCAAAATGAGTGTTGCTGCGAAATCACCCCTGTAGGAAACCGTGGAAACGTTATAGGAACCGATAACTAAATGACCAAATCATACCAAATCAACGCAGTAATTGCTGATATCAACCACCTTCAACGCAGTCATGTAAGTAGTCCTTCATTCGTTCGGTGTGTGCTTGTTCTCAAATTTGTTTACCTATTCAGCTCAAGTCAACGGTGTTTTCAGTTATTTTATGCAATTTTTTGTGCACTCATTTCTTTCAGTTCCATTCCTTTTTTTGTTGATTCGTTCATATCCTTTTGACACTAGAGCATACCAGCGATGAAACGCAGCCGCAAGCATTGCGCGTGGCAAATGACTTCCGGGGCTCGACAAATGCCCGACAGGAGCTTGGGAGTGGTTGCGTGGCTTGGTGTAGGGCCTAAAGTGCTGAAGTTGAAACTTACAATTCCTTCTTTCACTGATTATTGCCGTGGAATTGAATTAGGTAGTACATCCTACTGTATCGACATATCGACATGATTCGACATCCAATCTACCGGATTCGATCACGACCAGCCACCAACCTTTTCCAGCCAAGCGATCCTGTTGCTGGCCACTGGGTAGCAGTCTCAGAAGCAACTGTTTTCCAGCCTCGAAATCAGCCATTTGTTAGATGCAATTATATACTCAGCACAGCAACATCATTGGCAACTCAGTTCCTCTCAAATTTCTTTGCACGGCACAAGCAACAAATCTCAACAGAATTGTGGCATCGCATGAAAGGGGGTCCCCAAAATGGTTGAAATCACTTGTTTCCGTTTGGGCCTGGTTATGGCATGTTATGGCGTGTTCATGGTCGATGGCACCGCAACTCTTCAGGAATGTGGTGGTGATGATGATGATGATGATGATGATGATGATGATGATGATGAACAAACGACGTCTAACGATGATGAATTGTCCTTGCAAGCAAGGCAAAGTGCGGTACTGCGCAACCTAAGGAATAGATCATAAGTTGGTTGCGGTATTCAGGTCAATTATCAGCGTGATGCACGATGTATATTCACAAGTTGACCAGTGGTGTGTAAGTGTACGAAAATGGGCTAACTAACACCTTTGCAGCAAGTCGCCTCTGGCAAATCGGTCTGGAAGCGAGGGCGTGCAGAACAGCGGCCTCACCCCCGGCAATGTATTTTGTCACTCTCTCTCAAGAAGTCCTTTGCATTTCTAAGGTTGGAAGCAAAAGCATACAAAAGCGCCCTGCCAGTTCTGCTGTATCATGTTGCATCTCACGGTACATTCTGCAAGCCTTCATCGCGGAAGTGAAAGACTTGGATCTTGTCAGGGAGTAGCCGCCGTACACCCGTAAAGACTTTGCGCACGCGGCCAGCTGCTAAGGCCCAATCAAACTTTTCCGACCTCGGAAAGATTGAGGCGGGCTTGCTTCTCAGCAAAACATCACTGCTAGCGATCCAAAGGCCAGTCCAAAAGGATTTAACTTAACATGATTCAACTATATAGATAATTGGTTCTCTGCAGTGCTTCAAATTGGCAAAGGCTCTGGCTGCATGGGCTGTGCAGCTTCTTTTGCCCAATGTTCCAATGAGCCTGGCACGTCACTGGGGGAGCGGCGCAACCATATCGAAAAAACATGATTCAACCGTTGAGGCCTGTTTGTGAACAACTGATTGAGCTCGCTATACATACATGTGCACGTATATTACTACAAGTACGGTAGGACAACAACTTTGCTTCTGTCTATACCTCCTGGATTTTTTGTTTTCTCGTTCTGCCACCTGAATCAGAAGTTTTTAATGATGTACAGTAACCCATGCTACGTGCAAGCGATCAGTTTGAAATCTTGTCTCCAGGTTTGCAATGGATGTGGAAGAGCCTGGCTGGTAGCGAAAGAAGTATGGCCGCAAGGCGTCTGCAAGGCAAACAGGTTCTGCAATTGCATCGTGCATCTCCGCGCATTCCACGGCAACATCCAACAGCCCATTGTGGAGCTCGACCAGCCAACGAAGCAAAGTCAAAGATTGAAGCGACCTAGGGCAATCCTCGCGGTCACTGCGCAGCCACCACAGGATTGAAACTTCCGCTGGTTCCTCTGACATTGCGGGTATCTGAATCTCCTGGCATTCAAACCGCCGAACCTGGGGTGCTACGATGTTCCAAGCCTTCTGAGCTGCTGCGAACAAGCTCCGTGCAAATGGTTGACTTTCACTTGAGATCCTGAGCGGGCCCCAACAATCTAGGGGCTAAACTATGAACAAGCACAAGGGAGCGACAAAGAAAACCTGGCCAACTGACCGACATGGAAGAACCAGTGTGATTTCAAACACTTTGCCTCTCTGTGTCGTTTGTGCAACTACGCAGTCACAGAGTAGTATATTGCCCCCAGGACTCGTGCCCAATTAGAGTCCCCCGGTATCTGGTGCACATATTATGCAGGCTTGCTTGAGACTTTGAATTTGCATAAACAATCATAAACATGTCATTTCAATTCATTTCACGTGTGCACACACACATGTATATATATATATATAATATTTATATATAAATATTGGAGCATGCGAAAGCAACGCTGCAAGTGGAACACAACACACAGCGCAAGGCACCAGCCCTCGATGACCTCTGCCACACTCAGCTCCATCGCTTCTCGTAGAGTCCAACGCCGTTCAAAACGACTGAGGAGAAAGCCTTGAAACCTAAGCAGAGATAAGCAGAGATAAGGAGGGAGCACATGTTTTTTTTAGGAGCACATTGTTGTCTGCCCACTTTTTCCGGAAGCTCTGTCAAAGGAAGCACATGAACCCCAAACGAAATCTAAAGAAATGATTCTGGAGACTGCAGCAGGCCATTTACACTACTTGCCCATTCACCAAAAGAAAGTATGGAATAGTATGGACAACAAAGAACAGTGAGTTTGGAGTTAGATTGTCCGAACGTGCCCAACGCATCTTGTCCCCTTGGCCTCGCTTGGCAAGATGGAACCCAAACAAGATTGGAACATGACATATTGACCGGCTTTTACACCTGGGAGACGCAGTGCCTCACCAGTTCTCCAATACATTGTACATTGAACGTTATCCATAATATTAGTGATCTTTTTCCCGTTTGTATCTGCGCAACCCCAATTTCTTGAACAATGTGGGTATTGAGTCTGAATTCAATCTCCCCCAGAGCTTGATCATTGACCAATTTCACCTACCAAGGGCTTTGCACTAAGAAACTCTGCAATGGGCTGCATCTGCGAGGCCAAGGCAAGTGCATCTTCCCGTCCATCGTCAAACATTTTGTTCAGCAATGGGTGCTTCCTCAGTCAAAAGGGTCTTGCAAATGCCAACGCGAACTGCATATTTAAAAAAACTGTCAATTATGCATCTAGCGCGGGCAATCATTTTGATCTCCACTCGCACCATATATATACTCCCACTTCCCCTCGCCAACTTTCAAGCCAAGCATCCGCATCAAATCTGGATTTGAACGCAGCTCTTCTTGGACGTGCAAACTCCCAACCAGCGCCCACCGTTGCAAGAGTAGAGGAAACATTGAAGAACGTTCTCGCTGTGGAAGACGAGTGATGTCTTGTCGCTCCTGTGAGGTTGACAGCCAAAATATGCTAAAATACCATGCAGCCTGGGAAGTTTTGATTGATGAGTGATTTGAAATGAAAGATCATGGGGAACCTCGAGAACCTGCATATGGCGTAGCCACGCGCACCACCAATCATGTTTCCTTTGTATCGAGACAGGGTAATCTTTAAAGGATGGGTTAGGGTAGCTGCTATCGATTGCATCCAAGGTCTTCTAACTGACCCGTACCTCAAGTTTCACACAGTAGATCGGAAATAAATACTTCCCCGAATTTTGAATACGCCCCTAGAACTGGAGCTATCCATTTTGGGGTGCTAAATTGGTGGTATTTATTACCGTATTTACTATTAGGGGGACGCGTCTGGGATTGCTATAGTCAATTAATTGCAAAAGAATGCAAAAGACACTACCATAAATCCACTTAAATCCCACGTTTGAATGTCCTCCAACTCATCCCGTAGCTTTTCTTCTGCCGGGCTGGTCCCCTGGTTTGCTCTGGGAAGCCGAGTATTTCTTGCAGTGCGAAGTTGTTGAGCCCAGTCTCTCTCCACATCATCTCGGGTGTTCGCACCAGGGGCTCGCAAACAATAGCCGCGCATGGCCCCCAAATGCAACCTTCTTTGTGAATGCGCACGTTTGAATTGCATTAGGAATGCGAGAAAACGCAAACACATCCAGTCACGTTTTCACAAATCTAGACACAACCACCATCAGCAGTGCCTGCAGGTAGTCCCATTGCAAAGTGCCAAGCTGAGAAAAAGGCAAAGCGCACGTGAGTCATCGATAATTTTATTGAATCTTGTAGATGAACACCTATTGACAGAACCCCGGTTGACGATGCAATTCCAAACATGACCAGAATGCAAGCAAAGTACCAAGCACAATTTTCTGGGAATAAACCCTCGGCCATTGAACAAATTAAACGTACGGTAAAGATTTTCTAGGCCTCTTCAACACTGCAGGGGGCACGCAGCTATCATGCAATCTTTGTCATAGGGTGGAAACCGGGGCTGATCACCCCGATGTACCTGCTTGTTTGGTCTAATTATTGATGACACTGAAGCTCTCGGGTATGTACGGTCGGTGCAAACGGCTTCGTCACGTCTTTTCACGTCTTTTCCATATTGTTTCATATTCTTTATTCATATGCATGGTGCTTGTTAGTTGGCTTAGCTTTCGTAAAGCAAGGCGGAGCTCAGAGGTTGGTTTTGTGATTCTTGCGTTGAGGTAATTCAGAAGTAATAAGTTAAAATTTTCTGGGCGACTTCCACAGGTTTATTCGGAGGGAGGATGGCTATTGAAGGCGCTCACCTGCAAACTCTGCACTGCGCAGCTCACGAAGCTTGGTGCCGGCTCTTGGTCACGGCGCATTGCCAAACCACCCCTGCAAACTGAGGAGTCAGTTATTTATGTTGGTTGGATGATTTACCAAGGTGTCACTAATCATGTGTTGAGACCTTCGGGCCTTGCCACTCCATGAAAGAGTTTGTCATCATTGTGCATGTTCCGAAACTCCTGATGGCACCGTGTTGTCTTTAGTTGTATAGAGACTATATGAGACTATAGAGTGTGTGTGTTTATCAGCAGTGTGTGTATGTGTGCGGGTCTGACTTTTGCTGACCTGCGCTGGACCTGCGTCTGTGCGCACACATCTGCGTCTAAAATTTGACGTGCATCGGTGCAGCCTCAGGAGCCATGCACCTCTACGATTCTAGCCGCATGCAACAACAACACCCGTAATATGGAACCGGCATTGACACACATTGAAAAGTAACACACATCGAACATTAACACTACATTTCACTAAATTAACACTACATATATTCATACATTGAGTACAATATAAACCAATGCTGAAGTCAGTGAGTTCTGGGACTGTTCCGAGAGCTCTTCCGAACTGCAACCACGCAATGTTCGCAGGACCTCCCAGTCCCTGGTCATCCGCTGCACCAGCTCTGCTGAAGACCTGAATGTCAAACATGTCTTGCTGGAGACAACTCGTCTAGGAATGGATTATATACAGCATGCGAAGATACTGTATACTTTGCAAAGTATGATGCATTTACACATTGTACAGAGCAGCCTTGTTGGCTTTGGCAGTCTAGTGAGATGGCCCATGCATGCCCCCGTTCATAGATTTCCTAGGTCCTAGCCATTCGCCCTCTGGGAACGGGAGAACTCCAAGGCTGTGAAACAGTCTTCGCACATCCAAGGGACAAATGGCAAAGCGTCGGCTGCTGCAATGCGGAGCGCAAACTCAACAACCCATGGAAGAAGTACCTGCCTGTCCTCATGTCCTCCACCGTCAAGCTCCGCCATGTTTGCCGATTGCCTTCATCTCTTGTGTCGACAAACCCTTTCCTCCCCTGAGCCTGATTCTGCCACCTCGCATCACGCGCATTTCCCAATTCGCGGTTGCCATCTGCCAACACATGCATTCTGGCAGCGCCAATCGGACGTCCACATTCTGGACATTGTCGTTGCTGATTGGGCCGAGTGCAATTTCCGATAACGTAAGTATAGCCACAGTGGCATCGATACACACCCAAATTCTCTGTGGCTGAAACAGCTGCTAGTGCTGCAGCAACTTCATCTCCTGGCATGAAGGGCAGAAGGGTGTCCCGCAAGCTGTTCGCAGATGTGTAGATATGATGCCAGAAGCTGTTTGGCGCATCAATGCAAAGGGCAGCCATGTGCACCACCGGGCGCAGCATGAAGACCCAGTCCGAGGTTCTGTCCTGTGACATCCGCCATGCTTCACAGTCTGGGAAGTTCTCCAGCATAGCTGTTGCCAACCTTTGTAGAGGTCTTTGTTCAAAAGTGACTTGGCGAGATGAAGGCAGGTTCCGTCGATTCTGTTGATTAAAGTGTCCAAGAAAAGATGTTGAGAAAAGCGCCATGACTTTGGCAGCATTACCTGCTGGAGCGATGGGAGCATTGCTTAAGATACTTTCCTTCAGAGACACATAGTTGTTGGCCATGATGCTGATGAGACAATCACTTGGGCAAATTTCATGCCCCAAAGAACTGGCAGAGGGCAAACCATCACTGATTGCTGGAAATGCCAAGAAATGCCACAGTGGGTTGTCTTCGCTGCGACTTCTCAGTTTTGCCAGTGCAATTCGATCTGCTTCCAAGTTCTTCGCAAGAAACACCTCCAAAGCACGGCGTGAGGGCTTTGTGGAAACTTCCATAAGCTCAAGAGCGCTTTCAGCCACCTCCTCGTCCTCCTGTTCGCTCTTCACCATTCTTGCCGCCTTGCTAAGGATCACCCTGGCAGCTGCAACGGCCCAAATGAAGTCCAAGCCCGTGGCACGCAAGCCTACTAGGTGACAACGAAGCTCATTCAGGTGGATCTCCTTAGACTCCAGCTCGTCTTGACATGCCAACACAAGGGTTGCAGCGACTTGATGATCCCCATGCCCGTTCTTTGCAAATTCGGCCTCCAAAACCGAGTTCAATGCAAATCTGACAGTGCTAGTGGTGCGTGGGTTTGAGGACAGCAAGCGCCTTGACAGTTGTATCCTTGCTGAGATGTTCAGCAAGGAGGTGCCAACACAACTCTCCAGCCACTGCAAAGCTCGCACTTGAAGGGATTGAGATTCCGCATCTGGTGCCTGACCTACTGCCAAATACATGGCCATCCCAAGCTCTGTCTCCAAGCCGGGCGACTGTGCCAGAGTGGAACTGAGGAAGTGGCGCATCATGGTGAGATCTGCCCGGGGAAGCTCCTTGCCAGTCACCCAATGCACTGCTCTGGTATACCATGGCTGGTTCCCTGGCCACAGTGAGACCAGCAACTGCCCCAGTTCTTGCAAGTGCAGCTGCCGGCTTTGCATCGCGGAAATGGTGACATACAACTCTCTCACACAAGACCCATCAAGGTGGAGGGGCAGCACCAAACCACAAACAGCCAACTTCAGGAAGTGAAGATTTCGATGCTCGTGCTCCAACACCTCGTGAAGTCCTTCTGAAGTGGCCATACCCAGCAAAGCAATGAGCAACAGTTCAGTCTCTTTGAGTTGCAACACATGTACTGCGCTCGGGCTTTTGCTGGAGGGACTTGAGACATACGACGTGATCCATCTGACCAGTTCCAGAAGAAAATCCCCTCGCTCCATACGAGCCAATTCCTCAAGAAGCGAATGCCGCAGGCCTGACAGGGCTGCCCTCCGAAGAATGAAGTTGCAATATGCTGCTATTGGTTGCAATGAGCTGCCCTGAACATCCAAAGATTTATTAGCCCTATTGTATAGTTCATCAGCAAAGTAAGCAAAATCGGAGCTGGCACGTGCCGCAACTTTCTTTCGAAGTACGTAGAGCAAGCGCTAAAAAGCTTAAGCTGAAAGTAGTCATCCATATCATGAACCAGTGTATGCCATTGGGTGATGCCATGCATTTTAATTTGTCCGGCCTTTGCTACGAGATCCCAGCTTGGCAATGTGAGGCAGGAAGGGCCAGGACTTTTCAACGGCAAAATGCATCACATCTGGGCCCAACGGGCTGTTGGGCAGAAGAGACTTCGTATAGCTCAGCACCACTTCCTCAAACCCAAGTCTGAGTTGCAAGAATTACACCAAAAAGTTTGAAACGAATGTACGATCTATCAGTCAATTCATTTAACTACCCGGGAAATTTGTCGATGATGCTGATGTGAGTCACGTAAAATGTAGATAACTATAGCCGAAGATCTGCAAGGACAAGAGGTACTACTTCCAAACAAGCTTTCCAGGCCCGTGGCCAGCAACCCATCTAAGGATATGTAAAGCAGGTCTCATATGAGGTCAGACCAACACCAACATAGAACCGAGATTCAAGGAGCAAGTCCACATCCAAAGTGTCAAGGTTCATTGAGGAGCGATGGGCCACCTGCCATCAAAATCAAAAGCACTTCTTGATCTTCCCCATGAATGGTACAACACACACACACACACACACGTGCACACATGGACGTGTGACATGTAATGATGTCACTGTCCTTATGCATCTGCATTGCAAGAATCTGTAGGCACTGTAGCCCTTTGTTGGTATGGGCCAATCTGGCAATTCACAGCACCCTTTGGCATCGTTGAAGGAACCAAACTGAGGAAGCCACGACAAGCAGCGCATCCCGGCCGTAAAGCCGAACAGCATCCTCCTCCAACCACCTCGCACTGGCGAAGCTTTGTGGCAGGCGGCATGCTTGAAATAGCAACCCACATGAGTCAAAAGCAACAAAAATAATGCAACTACATTATATACGACTATTGACTATTGAGTACATTTTGGTTGCAGCACAGATGCGTAACCTTCCCACCTGTGTATGAAAGGAGATAATTTCTATTAATTTCTCATCTACCTCGAGGCAGTCAGTGGGATGGAAAACAAAGGGGTGACGAATTTTCCCATCAAAACCCGGTGTCCATGGGTGCCTCGCGATGCATAAGCCCTTGTCCTGGCAGATTTCTCGCATCTGCTGACTGCCCTGACTGAAGGAGAGGTCCCTGCGCATCATGGCATCCTGCAGAGAAAGGCTCCAAACATGAGGAAATGCCTAGCGACTTAGGGAATCCAAACAAGACCACAAAGGATGAACTTGAGGCCAAAGGGAAGGGGACGAAAGCTAGTGGGGCAAGGAGGGATGTGTACGGAGAGAAGAGGTGGCGCTACCATGGACGTGTCCAACCATAGGAGAAGGATGCAGGCAAAGTTTTCATGTGATGGGTTTAAAAATGAACAGACATGTGCGAGTAGAATTGAGGGGATAGGAAATTAAGAGAAGGTGGCTCGGAGGTGGTGGTGTGTATGTGTACACACACACACACATATATATATATTATAATATATTACAGATTGGTGATATGTTCCTCGCAGCTTTGGCTGCAGAATGGATGCAGCGGGAGTTGAACCCTCCGAGGGAAGGGTCAGATTGGACTCACATGTCCTGCTGAACAAGGGGGGCCCAAATGCAGTTCGACGCAATCTGTCGGGCTATCTGCACCCACCCTCTGCCCCCAATACATTGCTAAAGCAAAGCCAACTCCAGCTAGCAAGCTAGCTTTCGTGACTAAGTCGATGATTGGACGTCCTTCCAAGTTGAGAAGAGCTCTGCTTCTGCTGTTAAACTCCTTGAGAATTTAAGGTACAGTAACTGATACTAAACAAAATCTACACAATTCGACTCAATCTTTAAACACTGCCGCTTTGTTAATATCATCTTCCAGCCGTTGGATTGATGAACTGGACGTTGCTTCTTCAGAACTGACAGCAGCTTACAATTGGCACCGTATGTTGTAGCAAATATGTGATATTATCATATATTATCTAATGATACCTAATGATACCTTACCTAATCCATACAGCACATGACGGCTCTCCCTGCCTGCACGAGCGAAAAGGCCTCACCCAAGGCAATGCTCCAAAGCATGCCAAACGGACAGCGCAGGTGATGTCGACAGGCTGCAAGAGACACCTGAAGCTAGGCCGCAACAGGCCGCAACAGAAGTGCAGTGCCGGAAAAAAAAAAAACTGCCAAGTTACCTGACCCAGCAATGCAGTACAATACATAATATATTCAGTAAATTTCATTAATCTATTCGGTTTTGCATCAGTCTGCACTTCTCTTGTGAGCCGTTTCATTTCATATTTCATTGTTTCATCCTTGCCACAAAGTCTCCATGGTGCTCAGTAAGACAACGTTCTCCGCTGTCTCCTCTTCAGCTACGCTTCGCAGCACCTGCATAACCAAAGATAAGACACAAGATTTTTACATGATTTTATTTGTAGTGGCTAATCGGCATAGAAAACTGACGGAGTTGGAAGGGCTATTGGACAAGAGGAACATAATAATGTGAGCCAAATCGCTCGCGGACAATAAGAAAGATTCAAAAACATGATGGAACATATCTGGTGGTGTATCTGGTGTTTGACTCCTTCAGTCAGGTGAACAAAGATGGCCTAAGACACTAGAAAATGCACCGCGTGTGACTTCGCAGTTGCACCTCGTTCGTCAAGGCGCTTTGCCAAAGCTCCAGCTGGACTGGCACTTTGAAGAAACTGTTGCCTGATAGCGGGTAGGCACCGCGATGCCGAGGACAACGGCCGGAATTGGGATTTGGAACGCAAGGCTGTCCAGTGGCTGTGCATATCCATGCCGGCCACGCCAAGACAATACGCTACCCAAAAACTTTCAGCAACTTCTCTGGCCTTTCCTGGTTACTGAAATGGGTCAGTGGGCAATCTACAGTATCTGGATAAGGATACGACCTACATTAGAAAGTGTAGCTGGTGTGAAATGTTTGTCTCCGTCATCAATGACCTGCAGTTGCTGAAAAAGTATTGATACTCAAGCAGAACTACACTTCCTGCAGCTGCCTGCGCTTCCTGCCACGCAAATCTTGAGAAACCGTTCCACGACTGCAGTCAGCATCTGCTCAACATGCCGCAGCTGAGCTTTCCTGGGTCAAAGGACGTCAAATCTCTTCTCTTCTGGGTTTCTGCCTCACCACCGTCAATATCAACATGGTATCGGTCCCTGCTGGCCAAAACCAAGCAAGAATCATATCATATAAATAGATATCGATAGTAATCGTATGTAATCTGAATAATCACCACCACCATCGCCATCACCATCACTACCATCACCATCACCAACATCGTCATCACCATCGCCATCAGCTCTTATTGCTGCCACATACATGAAGTCAAGAAGTGCTCACTATGCACAACTGCTACATACCCGGAACATCCCAGAACGGCCTGAAAGATCCTGCCCTGGCAATGTCGCTGTCCTTGATGGCGGCCTGTGAATAATGATGAACAGTTTGACTTGTCGAGTCTACCTAGAAAATCCAAGCAGTTCCGAGTCTTGACGTTCTGGATTTCAGGTAGGCTGTTTTTAATTGTTTTTATCTGTTTTTGTTCTACTTATGATATATCATGAGGTCACATTTTTGAAGGCTGACTTGCAGCGGCACGGGCACCGAAGATGGACTCTGAACCCAATCGGTGCAGCCAATGCTTATTTGTCAAATTGTTCCAGGGAAGCCATCGCATCCAGTATGCCAGCTCAGATGTTGAGGTTGTGCAGTGGTCATGGCCATTATGTTTTGATTGATTTCCGACTGTTCCAAGTGTCCTACCATAACCTACCTGTGCAGTTTGCTAAAGTGACTGGCAAGTCCTTTCGGCCAACAGAAGCGCGACGACGGCTGCAAAAACTCACCTGCCATCCAAAGCTGAAGCCTTCCACATGCGACAAAGCTTGCAAACCTAGGCTGCTGACAAAGGCCATTTGAAAGAACCTTCTGGTAATGAAGCCTGTTGAAGTTCTCTTTCTGTTTTGCCTTTCCAAGTATTTTGATAATTGGTCAGCGCATTATGCTGCCAGAGCTGCAGTTGCAACAGCAGTGCCTCCCTTACCATCCCAAACTCATGCAAAATTTCATGAACTTAGATCACTAAGCAGGCCAAAAGCCACCAAATGTTGATGTGAAGTCATCCAACTGGGTGCCCAACTGTAGCGCAGAATTTCTTGTCTAAAGCTTTGCTGTTGCAGCAGCTCAAGCAACTGCGCCCTCAGGGACAGACAAGAGTCCAGTAGCTGGTGGGTGCTGGTGGCAGATTACAAAACACATACCTAGCAGCTTACAAACCAACAGGTTGGAGCCACTATGCGAAAGAACGTCTCCGTTTGTGTGCGCCAAACGTCCATTCTCTTCGGACTCGGTTCTTTGAATATGCACATGGGACAAACAAATTTCTTCAAGGTACATGCGAAGGCATTGTGACTGACTGACTTCATGTGTGGTGGATAGGTGCCAGTTGGGTGAATGACTGAGTGATAGATTCTTTCGGCGTTTCGCAGGTAACTCGGCGAGCATGCAGCATACCACATACTCCGACATACTTTTATATAGGTAAAATCTATAAACCGCACTGGGTCCCACTATGCCCAAAAGCGCCCAAAAGAAAATCGGACCAACTACCGCAGCATGCAGCATGCTACTCCAAGCGAAGTCGGTACTATGTTTTCCAGAGCGCACCTCGCGTCAAAAATGGACGAAAGTATGGCCCATGGATTTTTGTTTCCTCTGATCATACCCCAGCACAGCAGATCATACTTGCACCAACTGAATACCCACTATGCACTTTGCGAAAATATGTGAGCACGCAGCATTTGGGGCATTTCTGCAATGCGAATACGCATTACACCAATCCATGTAGTGCCCAGGCCCAGACTACTCAATGCGAATAAACCACTCTGTTTGACTACGTCAGCTCAGAAGTTTCTCCTCCCAGGTTACCTTCATTTTATAACGGGTATTTGGATACATATGCACTGTGATGCACTGACACCGTTCGGCCTGTTCCGCTGAATTTGCTCAACTCGCTCTTCTGTGTAGCCATCAGTCCCTCTCATAGGCAATGTTGCCAGCTTCCACGCATTCTTCCTCCGATTAAGTCTGACTGACACAAAGCAATTTCAACCCCTTTCAACCCTCTAGCCGGCAATCTGGCAATCTGTGAGCGAAGTTGTCCATCCAAAACACATCATACCGGCACTGCTGTGTTTCTGTCAATCCCATCTGTTGGGTCCTGGCAGTCTCCACCAGCAAGTCGGCAGAGACGACGTTTTGCCAGTCGCCGCCCTTGTGTGAAAGGACTGTCTCCTGAAACCATGAGCTATAGCCGCTATGGTTGCGGCATCTTACGGCCGTGGGAGCAGTTCGGATACCAGAATACGCCATACATGCCTCACCAACAGTACCAGTCCGAAAAATCGAGATAATTTCACAGCAGGAAAAGACATGTCTCCACATGGCTGGCTTGATACATCTTCACACATCTTGACCATCTTGACACATCTTGACACAATCAATCAATCTATCTATCTATCTCTTACTCTCTGTCTGATTCTCGAAGTGTTCGGGCAGCCCTGCCGACATCTCAGCTCCTCCCAAGGCTTTGGTTCTTCAAGCTCATCCACCAAGGCCAGTGAAAAGCCAGTGCCGCAGTAGTGCCTCAAACGATGTCGTCCACAATTCAAGTCTGTTTGAAGATGCCAGGATGGGGAAAAACAATAAGACCAAAAGGAACCCCAGTACATCTGAACAACGAGCCAATATATACTCAGACTTACACTTGAATGGGGCATGGGACGTGATAGAATGTGGATTAATGTGGTATATTGTGGTATGATGTGACAATGGATGCTCTTCGTTCAACTTCGTTCCAGCTCTGATTCTTTTGGGCGTCCCAAGTTTTTCAGAATTGGCATCTGTGGGCTGAGGCACAAGGGCAAGCGCACAGGACGATGGCTCTTCACAATGTGGGCAATGAACATGACCCACTTGGATGGATGCTGATATCGAATCTCTGCAACCATTCGCATTAGATGTTCCATCATCCGATGGACCTCCTCCTCTCCTTCTTTCAGCACGCACTGAACAAGCAAGTGTGTCTCATCGCTTTGGAAAAAGTCTTTGATGTGCCGTTGTGCATCATCCGCCGACGACATGCTGGCCAGCTTCAAACACTGAGTTCCCCAAGCTCCAGGCATCAGTGGCTCCAGGGCAATATCAGAGGAGCTGAAGGTATAAATGACCCAATCCAAGTTGTGCCCCTGACTCTGAGCTGCCAGGAACGCCTTCAACGATCGAGGCAGAAATAGAAAGGACCTCCCTTCAACTGGTCGACGTTGAAGGTAGCGGCTCCAGGCTTCGGGTGTGCACAACAACATCAGCTGCCGCTTCACCCATTCCATATCCTGTTTGCGCCGTTGCGCAACCAGCAGAAATGCTTCAAGGCTGTGTTCCTGCAAGCCACAAAAAGCCAAGGACACAGCTGTGGGTGGCCAGGAGTCAGGAGGGTTCCCTGCAAATCCTGCGACTTTTTGTGTCCAACATCTAAGCTCCGTCACAAGATCTTGGAACTCTTGGGTCAAAAAACTACGGAAGTTCACCTGCTGCTTCTCGAAACGGTTCAGCAACGGGGCCTCGTAGCTCCGAGCCTTGTAGGTTGCCAGGAGTCACAGGACTCAACGTTACTCAACATCAACCATGTACATGCGCAAAATACAGAGCCAATCTGTGACTAACAAATCAAACATCAAAAACAGATTTAAGACGACCTGCTTTTCTTTGATCTGGCAGAAGAGCTATGGTCAGTTTCATCACCCAACCGATGATTATGCTTTCAGAATCCCTAACATATCATCTACAGCAAGACCATCTCCTCTGAACCGCACATCAATCCTTTGCCCCCCAATATTAGACTAACTCGGAGCCACGGAATGAATAGATCCAACAAGGGACCCTATGCCCAACTTACTATTTACAACTTTCTACAAAAGGAAAGAGAAACCAGAAGGGAACAGACACAAAAACAACAAAATCCAACTGGTGGGTTTCTGGGTGTGGGCCTTCTTTGCATCCGCCACCACGATGCACCGGAACGCTGGATGCACGTCGCACTGCCGGCTCTCTGCCCCGACAGCCAAACGGCACAGTGTTCGCCCCAGTGCGCGGGTGTAGAACCTATAGAAGTGCCAGCAAAAGAAAACTAACGAAAAACGGCTTTCAAACTCAGCTAAAGTAAAGAAAGATAAACAGAAAAAGAACATAAAAACAATTCAAGATAAAGCGTAGCAACCAAAACATTCCAGAACCTTTCTTTCCCACAATATGAATGATGTGTCCAAGCTGCTCCATAGAGCATGCTGATACCACCCACTTGTACCAACTCAACCACAGATTTGTTTCTCACAGTGGTGCATTCATTTCTTGTTCCAGGGGTGCCTTGTTTGATCTTGTGAGACTGAGCTTCTCTCTTGAAACAAAGTTGGCTCATGCTCTAATACCTACATGCTCTCACTACCAGGTGCGAAGGAATGCCTTTGAAATGCCGGTACTTTGGGGCGATCCTGCTGTTTTAACCACGGTCACACCTGTACAAGCGGGGCAAAACTCCGTTAATGTGCACCGATACATACGGTGATTTGGACACACACACACACATACACTCTTAAGATTAAACACCTAGACCTATGTCTACACAAGAAGTATGACTGCCACACGACCTTGGTAGGTCTGGAAAGTGGAAACATCTTGGAACCAATTTCGAGCAGCTGATTGAGCATGTCGTAGAGCGATTCGTAGATATCTTCACAGTGCACCAACATAACGCAGCCACCCATTTCCATGGAACGCTTGATCTTGGCTATGCCCTGGTAGATGGCACCAATAGATCGGTCTCCAGGGAAGGACGATCCCATGAATACCGTCACCGGCTTTGTGTTTCCGATCTCCTCCTCCAGAAGTCGCGCAGCGATGAATGCCGACGGGCCGAAAACCATAAGGTGCCTGGCGCCCACTTGCGCCCGTTCAGGGATGGCTAAATCAGCCAAGTTGGTTTGAAGCAGCTCAGACACGTCCAAGTGCATCTCGGAACTGTTTTTGTAATCCAAACAGCCTCTGCAGTGGCTGAAAAATGGTTCCAAGATCACTTCATTTAGCAGTTCGTTGGGGATTCCACAGAAAGACCGCTGCACAGCCAACGCCAATAGCCGTGGAGGAAGAGAAGTGGCTTCAGATGGAAGACTTCGGTCCAAGAATTTGATGAATGCGTAGAAATCCCTCAGGCCGACAAAGTTTCCAAAGCCCGCCTCAAGGCAAACACTACAGACAATGCTCCAAACTTTGGCTACATCGCACCCCATGGCAAGAAAAACATCACAAAGGGTCCAAAACCTCACTTACAACGTGCATTGTTTATGCTTCTTCTGATTTTGCCATGCAGCCTTGTCCGAATGAATCAAACAATATCAAACACATCTCGGAAGATCCCCTTCTCTTTTGATCTGATCTCATTTGCGTTTTTGCACTGGTTCAAAATTTGCGGTCTCTGTTCTGCCTCTTCCAACTTCTTGCTCATCTCCATGAAGGCTAGCCCGAAGCGGTCCAACTCCTTCTTGGCGTTCCAGCCATGACTGCCAACAATATCAACAATCTTGCAAACAGAGCCATGGAACAACCTATCCTTGATTCTTGAAGCAAAAATCCTAGGGAAATCCTGGATGATGAGAATAAAATGAATAAAACATAATGAAACACCTGACAAATCGAGCCGACATGAAATCAACCGACCAGGTCCTCCAGCAATAGCGTTCCCCTTCCGCGGCTGGAGGACAAAATCGCTTCGGCTGTGGCACGAAGCTCCTGCCGGTATCAACTGGGTGGGTTAAGGAGTGGTTGGTTCAAGGTGGTACCCGCAAAAACTGAACCCGCCCCAAATTTGGACTGTAATGTCTTTTTATCACCAAATATATCCAAGTATGACGTTTCATTGGATTAGTCTGGAATTTGTAGAGGACACCATAGGAAACCATGGTTTTGACCAACAACTTTCAGGGGTTCCTGTAAATTCTCCGTTCTTCCAAGTCTGGGACACATTCAACGCATATCAAGAAAAATGATCCAGAGATGTAGTGTAATTTTGTTTTAGCATGATTTAGCCTCTTTACATTCAAGTCACTGTGATATTTCATTATGTCAGTAGCTGTGCCAGTTCTGTGTTTCTTATATGTAAATGTAAATATGATGTAATGGTTGGCCAGCAACATTTCCATTGTTTTTTTGGTATATACCGACCCATATGCAAAGGTTCCCTCATGGCCAGGTTCAACTTGCTTCAAGCTGCCCGAGCCCAGTGGATCAGCATCAGTGGAATGGAATCATCATTTTATATAAATATAGAAACCATATCATGAAATGATTGTATATGCGATATATATATATATATGTATGTATATATGTATATATATATATATATGTATATGTATATGTGTATATATATATATATAAATACATAAATATAAATAAATAAACAACAATATATACACATGTCGTCATGAATGTTCAAAATGTGTACATTTTCATGGCGCGATCTCCTCCTTTTGAGCTTCCCCACGGGATAGAAGTAAGCAGCGATTCATCTTCCTGAGCCCCGAAGCCGAGGATTTGCTACTGTATCTGAATCTATTTGACGGTTTTGCTTCTGAAACGTTGAGTGTCCTACCGGGAAAAGGATCCGCAATAGCCCAATCACACCCATTTACGTAAGCGGGAGAGAATGCAACCCACGACAAGCACCAGTTCAGCAAAACCTGCCGAAATTTTCCTGGCTGAGACACGCTGCATCGAGAGACCAGTTTGAGAGCCCTACAAAGCTCACCTGGGTTGGGATGACTGGAACATGAAATAAAACCAGACAAAACATTTTGGAGAAGTAGCCATGCGTGACCTGCCGAAACCATCCATGTCATTGTTATTCCACATCCCTGCCTGCTTCTCTGGCATCTCCAACAGCTTGTGCAGCACCTTCCCCATGCTTCACCCCCCAGTCCTTCCTGCATTTCATATGTGCCTGTTATATTCTGTCATACGCCCAATGGAAGAGAATGAAAGAGATATTTATAATTATTTATATACATTTGTCACATCCTACAGATTGTAGACTGTTGTCACTGTTGTAGGTACACATGCGCATGACGGCTCTTGAACAGGCAAACATCACTTGAGAGAAGCAAGCTCTTAAAAATTGCCGACCGTGCATGCCACACAACAGAAAGAACTGTAGTTGGGGAAAGAGCGTTGCTTAGTTGCAAATGGGGCCGCCCCAAACTGTGGTTGACTTCCAATGACTTCTAGATTCTAGAGTCGCTTTCATGGCTTTTAGATGCTCTTAGTTCATATCACGTTTTGCCTTGAAACGTACCAATCAAGTAAAAAGTACCCATATATATCCATATCAAAAAAATACGGAAACCACCTGCCTTCAGGGGCAAATTCGGTGAGCGTTCTGCCAGTCCAACCTGCTCAGACATGGATGAAACAAGAACGTAACGTCACTGCTGCCCCACTCAGCAATCCATAGACGCTGCGCCTCGTCCAGAAAAACGACGCCCCGGCGCTCATCCTGAGAATCCTTGCGGCAACCACAAATGACAGAAACGTGAGTACTGCAAGAGTGGCATGTTTAGGTCAGTCCAGGGCAAACATGACCGCAAATATACGGCGCGCACACGCACACACACACACACATATATATATATATTATTATTATTATTATTATTATTATTATTATTATTATTATTAGTATTATTACTATTATTATTATTATTAATATTATTATTGTTATTATTATTATTATTATCATTATTAGTATTATTATCATTGTTATTATTAATATTATTGTTATTATTATTATCATTATTATTATTGTTATTATTATTATTATTATTATATATATATATATATATCAAAGTAGATGAGCCCATACCGCATCACAAAACGATCTTCTTACTCAATTGAACAAGTTGGTTGGCAATCACGAAGGCCGCTCTGAAATGCAACACGTTCCAGCTTTACCTTTGTGCCTGTTATCCATGCAGACAACAACTGCATCATGCAGCATGGCAGCATGGACAACGCCCGGAGTCTGCTGGAGTCCTTTTCAAAGTTCCGGGCGTCCGCGAAGCGGCCCTCGATGTCCTGGCGACAATGCCATCAACACCAGTAGGGGTCCGCAATAAGTTCAGGGGTCCGCAACGCAAACTCTGTCCTTGGCCATACTGTGCTTGGAGCACTGGTAGGGAAATACCTGAGACTGGTATTTCAGCACTAAAAGAATCCTGGGAGGATCTTTCAAAGGTGCAGAACTCCCCTGATCCCGTAGGAAAAGAATGGAAAAAAAGGCAGCTACAAAAAGTCCGTTTTCGTGGCCTGTTGCAACATATGCATCATCGCAGAAAGTGAAGTAATGCAGCAGGAGATGAATGAAAGACTGGGCGAGTGGGTGAACTTGTGTCCTTCTGTCGCGTAAATACTGTGCGACCCGACTATGTAGCACTATACCGCAAATGTTCTGCTACTTGGCTAGACTTAACTGGCTATATACTTAATTACTTAGTCATACTTAGTCCATCAACTATGCAAACACAACGAGGATTGCAAACAAATACGGACCAATAGTATCCAATAGTGAACTTCTGAAAAAAAATCACAAGATTTCGAAACAATGAAGCCGTGGCGCTGCAATGTCCGGGAAATAGCTCAGCTTCATCGGCTTCGTTTCTCGATGGAAACGGTCACGGATGATCTGCCAGCCAAGCTTGATGGCCGTGATGGTTATTCAATGTTATTTCCGACGCATGGCCAGATAGAAACGTTGAATGCTTCCACTATCTTCCACTACCATGCGAAACAGTGAAAGGATTTCTGACATCAAACATCTCCTAGGTCCTAGGCCTTCCACATACCAGTGAAGTGTGAACAACCGCATAAGCAAACATGACTTGACTAGACATGCTTGAAGCAGTGGCTCTGCCTGCATCGCCAAGCTCTTCGATGAGCCAGGTTTGCCCACTAGGATTAGAGGGATCCGAGCATCAATGCAAATGATCATCACAAACACGTTCCTTGGTCATTTCGGAAATTCGGGCCAGTTGTGTTGAACGAGGAACTGACTCGCAATGTACTATAATCTATAATATGCTATAATTACAATCATCGCCATAGTGTCTTGAATGCACGCTGCAAGTTCATTGGCATCTAGAAGGGTTTTCGACTTGCAGCAATCCAGCTAATTACCGTTCAGATTTTCCGAAGTTAGGACGAGAATGCAAAACCAAGACATCTGACATTCTCGCAATTTCATGATATTTAGTCCACATTTTAGCAAGAAACTTTTTCAGTGGCTAACCTTCCACAATGGGAGACGATGAGGGAGATGGGGGACACGAGTCCCAGAGAAACGCAGCCAAGTGTCAACCATTGAGGATGATTGAGGACAACAAATCGAATCAATAAAGGCTCAAACGGCCCAGCAGCAAATCAAGGCTTCTCTATATAATGTGAAGTGCAACACAAAGCGCATCTACCAGTACCCGTGAAAAAAATGTTTCGTTGGCGCATGGCCACTAACTACTGAGTTGTTTGGTGAAATTGAAGATGCTCATCGTGGATGAAGTGTAGCATCCAGGCATCCTCCAAACACAGGACCACTGGTGGTGAAGCTCAAACGGGTGGCTCTGCTAATTAAAGGTCTGAGAAAGTGGACACAATATAATATGACACAATCCCTTTCATTTGAACAACCTGAAGCGGTATCCTCTGATTTACTTTGCAAGATCCTTTAGGGAATGAGGTCTGGATAGGTTTCGCTATGTTTCGCACATCTTGGCACCCGATGATCTCTGCCTAGTCTCTCCCTCAGTGCTTCATTTGCAGCAACACCAGCAGGCAATGGCAGCAACGCATCCATGATCTTCGTCATCTCCTCGCCAAGCACAGCAAAGGTGAAATCACCATGTCACATCGTTTCACATGGTGTCACAAAGGTGTCACAAAGGGTGCAATGTTTCGCTGATTTTCGCTTTTCAGTTGCAATCCAAATCCCAGATCCAAACACTGAAGAGGAAATTTGGCTGGCTAGGCGTTGGAGCTTGCTTCCGGATGTTCGGTGCCAAAGTGCTCTCAAATCAGAAGTTAGCAACCAAAAAGATCCAAAAAGATCCAAAAAGAACATTCTCAATTCTCAACCACCAAGAGAAGCCTTCCCGTTCATGTCCTTTTGAATCAGATCTTCAACGAAGGATGCCATATACCAATTCTCCGGCAGATCTGGCCAGTAGGTTCTCACAGCTTCCTACAGTAGCTGACAGTAGTGCCATTAAGGGTGTGAATTGAACGATCCAAACCAAATCTAAACCTGCCAGCGGAAGCAACACGGGCCTCTAGATTCTGGACCCTAGACATTTTCCGAATTGAAAGTGGAGACGTCCCAATGAACTATCCGTTTTTAAAATCATAAAGTACGCATGCAGCAAATACTACAAGGCGCGCGACCTGTTAACCACCCCCGGAAAATAGGTCGAAGGACCAAATTCATTGTAATTTACAGTAGGAAAGAGCAATTCTCAGATCTTCTTAACGAAGAAAAATAGTGTTTTTCTTTGACACTTTGTGGCTCGTAAATGTGTCTCAGGTAGAACGCAGCAAAATGGGGATCATGAAGATAAAGCTCATGACCAGAAAACGGTGTAATTGCGAATCAGTGTCTGAGGATAGACTGGCTGAGATGCATATAGTTGCAATTTGCTAATTGGCGGCTGTTGTTGTGCGTTTTGCTTGCTGTCATCGTCATTGTCATGTGTTTGTTGTTAGTAGTAACTGTCGTTGTTGATGATGATGACGATCCTGCTGATGATGATCATGATGTTGACGTAAACATGGCTGAATGGGGGTGGTAAAGTGGTCGTGTACCTACTACAAGTATAAAATGATTTGCACACAGGTATAGTGTCGTTTAATACCGCGCAAAAAGTAAACACACGCATACACACATACACGCTATGAACTAAAAAGCCCTATAAAAGTATATATAAATATAGCTAAATATATATAATGCACAACTTTCAACACTAAGAGAGGAATCTTCTGCTGCGTCATCATGTGTTGAACATTTGAACACTGACTTATTGGCAAGGATTGATGCGTACAAGAACTTTAGCGAGCAATCTGCCACTACAGTCCCTCCGGGCTGAACCTGTCAAGTTCCAAGCTTCCTGTAGCCACCACTTGCCGTCATCCAAAAAGAGACTTTCTTTCGTCCAAGCTCTCCAAAGAGCCTCTTCCACTTCTTTGAGCAATTTACTGCGATTGATGGTGTCAAGGCGAAACCAATAACACAGGCACAAAGCTACCTCAGTCCAAGAAAACACAGGCGCCACCAGCCAGCAAACACAGACCAGAAATATGAGGCCCATGATGAAAAACAGAACAGTACAGAATGTGACCTTCACAGAGCCAAGCTGTAAACTGGTGAAAACCGATGAAAACCGTTGGTTTGGTGACCAGTTGAAACTGGGCGACGTAAAAAGATTTCAGCAACAGCGTCTGCGCAGGGTCCCTGTCTTCTGGGTTCAATTCCACAAAGGCCACAAGCTTTCTCTGGTAGTACGCCGTCAGTTTGCTCACCCGAGCCACATCCCTCAAAGAGACAGCAGCCTGGAAACGACGGCTACAACACGCTGCAAGAATGGTGCGAGAAGGGGGTGAACACATGTGAAGACCACAGAACAACGACACTTTGCGAATCATTCGCATTGATTTATCATGATTATAACTATAACATATTATAACATATTCAGGGATTTGGGGGTTTGCCATCCACATTGAAGTTTATCTAGACTTGGCATTACTTGGCTGAGGAACAACATCCCAACGTCGCATGAACTTGTGGCATGCGAGGACAATCACAGCCATCACCTTTCGCATGGGTCGTGGTTCCTCTGCGTTGAAAGGCAAAGATTTCAGGATTGCGTGCACATACCTCTCTTCTTCGGCATTGCTCAACATGCCGAAGTCCCAAGCACAAGCAATCAGGGATTGAGGCAGTGGGTAAACAGCATAGACCAGGTCTGCAAGGGGTGCTGGCTCTGTAGTGGAGACCGAAAGGCTTGGAGCAAGGCCAGCCGTCAAAGTGCCATGCTTGTTTTCTCCTGTATGGGTTGCAGGCGGCAAAAACGCGAAGATTCTCTGGCAATTCGGTTCCACGCATCGAGCGGTCGCAAACCAGCTCGCGGAAAAGGCCCACGCAGCTGGCAGTGTTGATTTCATCCAGGAAGACCCACACAACCTGCTGCGGATTGCCATAGGCAGCAGCAACTGCCTCAGAAACAAACTGCACCACGTCATCCTCATCTAGGCCACCATGCACATCAAGGGTGTAGACATGAAGACCCAGGAATCTGGCTAAGTAGTACACTACGGCACTTTTGCCGCAACCAGACTCACCCATGAGCACAACTGGCACCCCTGATGTGATTCGGATGTAAAGCGCTGCCATCTTGATGACGTTGTCCACAGTGAGGGCGAAACTCTTGATGCGGGGATCCCCTTGAAGACGGCGCAGGTGTCTCAAGAGAGCATCGTTGTGTTCACAAACGCCAAAGATCTTGTTCAGCAAGATCTCCCCATCTCCTGGCTCACTTGCAGTGCTACTCTTGAATTCCGAGTATGTCGCAATCTCCAGACCCACCTGGCATAGTGGAGACAAAGCAGCAAAGTGTGGCCGCAGTGTAGCCAAAGTGTTGCAAGTTTGCGACTGGTCAGTCCATATGATGTGACTGCATATTCGCAAAATCAAAATGTTTGTTATGTTGGTGTTTTGCTTTCATTGTTTTAATGTTTCTTCTTTGCTGGGCGACAGAATCAGTTGAAAACCAAAACGTTGCGAGTACCGTACTGTTTGATTAGGCCTGCCTTCTTCCAAATGGCCTTCTCATCCTTACTGAGACTCTTCTGCCAAAATCCCCCAGACCGAGTGATGGGCACAAAGCCGGACACATGAGTGTAGCAGGTCCGTTGAACATTGAGACCCAGGCATGGGATCCTGAGATGCTCCGCACAAGTTGAAACAAGATGCCACAACTCGCTGGTATCAACTGAACAAGACACTGCAATGTTCGAAGCTGGCAGCCCAAAGATCAACGATTCTATTTGATTCATATTTGATTCTCTTTGGGCATATTTGGCATATATTTTGCATATCATTCATGGCCACGGCCTTGGATTTTCATCAAAAGATTCAATCAAAAGTCTATGTTCTCCAGCAACATCCAGCAACCAAGGGATAACAGCACGTACAAGGAACATCATGGAACCATATCGAAGCCAAATCACCAAATATTTTCAAAATAGATGAAGCAAGTCTCAAGACCAACCTTTTGCCCCAATCAAACAAGAGTGGAAATGATCGGCCACGATCTTCAGGAATCTGCAGTGACTCCCAGTGCTGCTCCAGGAAGGAATTCCGCAGCAAATGCCGCGAGGCCAGCTCCCTCGACAACGTGCACAGGGACTTGGCCAAGACTTGGCCAAGCTGCTCCAGCTGGTTGATATTGGCCCGGGAGTGGTGGCCAGAATGCCACTGGCTCAACAGCGGTTTGGCAACATCGAAAATGGTACACAACACACGAGCGAAATGGACCATGCCCACCTGAGAAACAGAAAAGACTCGAAAAAGATCACACGTGCTGAGATGTGCTGAGAATCTGTGCAGTGCGCCTTCTGATTTGGATGAACTCTACCCTCTAATTGCTCAACAACAAAGTTAGCATTTTCCATTCTGACAGCGGGAAGCTGAGGTTGCGACGGTGTTGTTGCTTCCAAGCCCTTCATCCTCCAACAACCGATTGCACTCTGTGCGGCCCACTTCTTGGCCCATCGCAGAATTCATGAGCCTTTGATTCAGCAGCCCGCCAGCACGAAAGGCACGAAGAATTCGGGCGGCTTTTTGCAAATCGCCGGTGGTTGGGTCCAAGATTTGATCCAAACTAGCTTCTTGCTTCCGAACCAAAGGGGAGAAACCAAGATCACTCAACAAGGACTTCTGTGGATTCCCTGCTTGCACATCTAGGACATTCGGTATTTCCAAGTAAAGCCTCACAGCATCATGGGACCGCAGCGGGAATGGCGTGCCATCATTGTGAGGCAATTGCCGAAGAATGAGCAATCGGAAGAGCAACATGTCCACGTCAAGACTCGGCACCAGCGGGGAGGGGCAAAGCACCAGGGCACTCCTTCGGTGTCTCCAAAGGCGCTCTCGAAGCCGCCCAATGACGTCAGTATTTCGCGTGGTTTCATTGAACATGACCGTCTCATGTGCCAACCCCTGGCGGTGCACATCCTGCTGTATCCAACTGCTCTTCCCAGCACATGGAGTCCTTGACCAAACCATCGTGCAACGATCTTCCAGCCTGCGCCGCAGCTCTGCAACACGCAGCTGAGGAGGATCTTGCTGATATGCCCTGAATGCATCGAAGAGGAAGCACTCTTTCTTGGAGCCCACCAAGGCCAGCAAGTACTTCCTCTGCCCAGCGGAAGCCCCCAAAGATTGGAGCAAAGATCGCCAAATTGAAAGAAAGTACTCCTGAGCAGTGTAGCTCAAACACTCTGGCAGGAGTAGGACATGCAAGCAATTCTCTGAGAGCAAGCAACGCAAGAGGAACAAACGCAGCTGTTCTGGCTGGACCTTTTCGGGCATGCCCAAACAAATGAGCACCTGTCTGGCATTTGGCTCAGAGCCCTGCACATCATCAAACATAGATAGCACGGATGGTAGAACTTTGGACTCCTGCACAAGGAAGAGATTCGGAGAGCCTGGCTTCAGGTATGCTGGTGTCATCCTTGATGGTCGGGCCTGCAGAGTTGGCAAAGCTGTAGCTACTCGGTGAAGCTTCAACGCTTCTTGTCGCACCCTGGGTGCAAGCCCATGCATCGAGAATTGTTGAAGGCAGCGCAAGGCAGAATTCAAAAGCGTCTCAGGAGGTTTCAAGTCTTTTTGAATTTGCTCCAAATGTCTGGCTTGCAAGTTGAAACTTGCATTGTGTAGCAAGGCCTCAATGTCGTTTCGATGCAATCCAGGCTGTGTCAACTCCTGCACGTTTGCATGGGTGAAGAGGTTCAAGATCGGATACGTCTTCCGGAGGTCCAAATCCACCTCCTCCCACTGCTGCATATCCTTTTGGAGATCTTCTAAAATGATCTTCATCTTCTGAATTGCAGCTCTGGGAGAGCTGTCTTTCAGTTTGATGACATGCTCCGATGGTAAACTCAGGCCTCTTAGCTTCAGCTGCTCCTGCAATTGCAGCAGCTCCTCTGTGACCTGCCAGGGGTTTCAAGTCGTGCAGCCCTGGGTGGTAAATTGACGGTGGATATTTAGTGGATATCTACCGGATATCTACCGGATATCTGTTGACCTGTGTGGAATCCTCCCACCAAAAGCCGAAGAGGTGGATCGAGTGCGAGTAAGCAATTCGGCGTAGTATTGAAAATTGTCACATACCGTTACAAAGGCCTTAACAGGATACCTGTACAACCTGGCACCCTGATCAACCATGCTTGATCCCACTTAGTGCCCCGGTGCCTGCAACAAGTGGTTCAAATCCGTGACATTTTGGTGCTGCACTGCCTGAGGCCCACCCAGTCCCAGGTCAAGTAGCAACCTATCTCGCATCTTTTTCAAGCGTGCGAGGTCATGTGAGCCACTGGCCACCTCCAAACATGTGGAAGTCTGATCTCGAATCACCCAATAACCGGTCCACATCTCCTGAAACAGCTCCACGTCACGGCCGCGCACATCCTTGGACAAGTCTGAGTGCAGGTGGGCCACGACTCTAATCAGCTCCTCAGCCCGTTGCACCAACGCCAAAGAGGTGGTAGGGCCATGCTGCTTCAGGGCCTTGACGAAGGATCCCACAGAATGAGCTTGAGGCATTAGAAGACCTGCCCAAAACCGGCATGTGTTGAAATGAAACTGGAAATTCATCACCTTTCATCAGCTACTTTCTCGGAGTGGGTTTGACTGCTCCACATTTCACCACTTAATGCGCTTGATCAATGATACTCAAGTCATATTGCCACTTCCGGTGGCCCCATGCCCATTTACCACTTTGCAACAAAAAACATGTCTGAATGCAGGGCCCTTGCCTACCAGAAATGGTCGCAAATTCGCTAGATCCTGCACAGCCGCCACTTGAGAACGCTCAAAGTCTGCAGAACTCTCTCGTACCATGACCTCGAGCTCTCCAAATCGTTTCGAGGACAGGAAGTCCAGTCGACGATCGCCTCAAAGGGTGCAATGATGAGCTGCAAGCCATGACTTAGGGTGTGAAACTTAGCCTAAATATGCCTATATAAAACATGCTTAACCTGAAGCATGTTCAGACATGTTTAGATATATTCGATCCAATCTGGACCCATTTTGCTGAATTTGTGGGTTTGGCTTTAATGACAACGCTGATGGGCAAACACGCCCCCGATCACAACGTCTGCGGCGCAAAACAAGCAGGTCAAGTCCACGTGTTACAACATTGCAACAACAAAACGCTACGAAGGCAAATTCAATGAAGACAATGATCATGAGAGGGTCGCTATCACCCATAGTGATTAAAAAAAGTGGCAACAGATTCTGATAGTTGTTCGCATGCCCAAATATATTTCTAAAACCCAAGTCCTTCTACCAGCAGCTGGATAAGAGTTTCTTGTTGCACAAGCTCGTGTAGTGCTGCTGCTTCCAATGAACACACCTCCAAGTCCAAGACCTGGGACTTTGAGTATTGCCCGATGTTTCTGAGCCTGCATGCATCCCATTTCAAATTTTTGTGTTCATGAAGTTGCTTTTCAAAGTGTCTCAAATCCTTGTCTGCGATCAAGATGTCGCGCTTCTGCAAACAAGTCAGCGCAATCTTCAAGTCAGACAAAACCGTGGCATAGCGGGCGAATTGCGACAGGGCAGTCAAGTCGGCCTCCACTTGCTGCCTGTCACAGTCAGTGCCTTCTCCCAGTGCACGTGCAGTTGAGACCTCCAGGCGGAGCCAATCTCCGATCTTATGACCTTTCTTTTCACCTATCTGCAAGAGTCGCTGTGCGTCGTTGAGGGCCATCTCTCTACATACAAGAGACTGGAACCTCTGCGTCCATGATTTTTGGATGTTTTCCAAGACTTTCGGTACAGCAACATCTTTCATCCAAGGGGATCCTGTTGCTATCTCCAGCACAGCATCTCGAATTACCAGTGATCCATCCAGTGCCTTGACCATGGTCTCAGGTGGCAGCTCCGAACGTAGCGGCTGGCACTGTTGCAGCAGGTGGCAAGCGAGGCGATCGTCCCAACATGCTTCGATCAGTTTCACATCCTGCAGAATGGCCTCCAAGCGTTGGTTCAGGACACCGTGCCAAGCAGCTACTTGGCGAAAGAGCTTGAAGGCCCTCCTGGTCTCCATCAACTTGCTCAAACTGTCCTGAAACTCTGCGAATCCCAACAGATCCAGGTGAAAAGCTTTTGCTGCTTGTTGGAAAGGCTTCTCCGCACTTAGCCACTTGCAATCTTCCACTGTGAACTCCAAAGACTTCAACTTTTGAAAGACTTCCCGGAAGTCACCCTGGAGTTTTAAGAAGAATTTGCCCAACTCCTTGTCGTTGAAGCGTTGCCAAGCTGGCAGCCTCAAGCAAGCTTCATCCTCAATAGCCGTTTGCCACTTCAAAGAGCGTTCCTGCACCAAATGCCGAAGCAATGTGAAAGCAAATTCCTCACAGCCTTTCACATCTACACACCGTTCAATTCGGCTGAGGAATGTGGTTCGATCAGCGTTCGTGTTGGCATAGTGGAGCTCACAAGTCTGAAGCGCGTGTTCGAGGAACAAGTGTCGAAATGGCCAAGCGGAAAAAGGTTTCCTCAGTTTCACGGGAAGCAATGCCATGCTACTACGTATGCTGACCCCAATGCTTGCCTTGAAAGCCAAGCAAGCCATGAAAACCACAAGAGTCGCAAGAGCATACACAAGCCACAAACAACACGAAAGCAACAGAATCCACGCAAACGTACACAAAACCATGACAGCACATGAAAACCGCACAAACATGAACAACACACATGGAATGTCCAAGTGACATGCCACAGCAGCGAAACCAGCACATTTTTACACCTTGTCTCACATGTGCCACAGAACACTACTACGATCCAATATGATCAATATGATCCAATAAACATTGTAAAACTTTTTGCAGAACTATAAGTGTACACACACCAAAACATTTCAAGGCAAGAGTCAGCGCTAGGAGTCCAAGAACATCATGAACGCTTGCGTGTTGCAAAATTGCGTCCGCGAAAGCACTGCAGCAGTCTTGGAGCTCATTCACAGCCTCCATCATTTCCAATGCATCGATCCATTGCTCCAGTTTTCCAACGGCATCTGACCGCAAACTGGACATCCTCGCTGTGAGAAGTGTGAGCTGCTGCTGCATCCCTTGAAAGTTCACCAATCCATGTGCCAGCTCTACGGAAAGGGTGATTGCAGCGATGATTTGAGAGACATCAATCCAGTTGGTCCAAAGCCTCGTTGGCGAGCCAGGTTCGCTGCATGATGTTACAAGGCCTTCAATATCTTAATGGTTTATACCTTGACCCGGCTGAATGTTTGGCTACAATCATCTCATTTGAATTTTTGCACCAAACCGAAGGTTTTGCAAACAGTGCACACGGCTATTTTATCCTAAAAGTCATCGGTTTTAGATCACACTGCGCTGCCAGGTGAAAAACTGGAGACTGGAGAGGGGAGAGGTTTCTGCCAGGATTCTGACAAGCTTTCAGCAATGAGATGGCCAGGGCCGGGCAATTGGCGCCATTCTCCCGAATTGCTCCGAGAAATCTGCGGAAATGCTCGGTGGCTGCATGCTGCGATGCGGGATCGATGACCATCTCCCAGAAGTCCTGCTGCATATGCTGAAACCAGTCCTGGGATCACAGGTGGTCATGGCAATCACGGCAGGAATGAGCCAGCTACGCACAAGAATTCAGGACCCGTCTCTGAAGAAACATACGAAAGTGATCGAAAGTGTATGAAAGTGTATGATATTCTGGTGGCAACATGTAGCAACATTAGAACAACACCGGGCAAATGCATGCCGCAGACTGAGACCTGACTAAAGTAAACCCGTGAAGGTTGTTTGATTCCCATTTATTCCATTTATAATTGGGAAGTACTCTGGGAAGTGTGGGCACCTGGACCTTGAAGTCTTTAGCTTTTAATCTCAAAGTCGTCATGTGGGATGTCTTGATGTTGACACGACAAGTTGGCATCATGATGGGCTACGTACTTTGCACTTTGCACCAAGGTTCGTGCTTGGGAGCTTGATCGATCAGCTGAGTCAACTCGTCAAGCTTCAGTTCTTTGCAAAACTTCCGGGTGAATAAGCGCCGCCGACCATCTGCACACATCCTTGGAATTCACCCAGGCCCTCGACCGCAGAATGTGTGAACATCAGCACTGCAGGAAGAATCACAATTTTCGCTGAACCAGGGAAACTATGGGAAACTTACTAAAATGTCCTGACCTTGAAGCTGTTTAGAAGGTTGACTTTTGAGGCCACTGTTAACCAATGTTGCTGAGGTAGCTGTGGAAACTGCACCACTGCAGCTAGAGGCTCATTTCTACCATCTCCAGAAAGCATCGCGCTGATGGGCAAAGGTCCCCAAGCAATGCTTCCACGGAGGCAGGGCTTGGTGCACCAAGAAGTAGCTTCACCGCCTCCTTGGAGAGATCGTTGGAAAGATACATGAAACAACCAGGAAGGATTCAAATTGGACATGACGAGAAGGATGATATTGAAGAATATATAAGAATATTGAAGACTTACAAGGGATGCCGTTGACTCTTACAAGGCAAACACGTCTGGAAAACAACCATCACTTGTAATACGTCGCAACATACTGATCAGGCAGGATCCGGGACAAAAGACCTACGTACTTGCAGCAATTTTCTTTACATACGTCATTAATACATCTAGATTTTGTGTTCCTTTCATTTTCACGGTTGATAATTACATGAGGGTGCTTGGGATTCCTCTCTCTCCCCTTTCGTTGAGACAGGCTAAGACAGCGAGATCTGGGGGCCACAGATCCTTTGAGGCCACTCAGGAGGGCAGGCAAGTAAGTACTATATAGCTATCTATAGCTTATTTCAATGGAAACATGTAACACCGAAAGTTCAAATTTGCTGCACTGCACGGTCTGCATCACAAGTCATGATATTTGTGTCTCACATGTGAGTTCAACCCCAAGTCTCAAGGCCCTCAAGGAAGACCGTCTCATCCGAGATATGCTCCATCTTTGGCAGAGCGCCCACTTCTGCACCAACAAGTGAGGCGAGAACTGCAGCTAAGAGCATGCCTGACAGCGAATGGGAAAAAGGCCATTGGACAATTCACAAAAAATGATGGCAATTGCAGAGCCGTATTGGCATTTCTTTCGGACAATTATCGTCACAAAAAAATGCAAACATGACCTGGTTGCCACGGCTTCACAGCAAGGCCGCCTTCGAAAGTTCCAGGTACCACAAAAGCCTCCACATGCTTGGCCAAATCTTGGGACTCTGAAGCATGCAGCAAGGGACCCAAATTCATTCCCATCTGCAGGCGGCGCTCCTTAGTCTGCAACATAGGCATGTGACATTGATCAAGCCATTGCAGGCGTTTTGCCTGGTGGCATTTCATGGCTGTTGTGATTTAAAAGGGTGTGTTAAGTTCAACATCCAAGCGTGCATCCATCCATACTTTCTGCATTTTCAGCATGCAGATCAGAACGCAGAGATGCAAAAGCATAGCCGCATACACCTGCATATGCAGCCACCTACAGAGCTATGAAGTACAGCAAGACATAGCTGCATGTTTGGTGTATAAGGGCATCTATATGGTATGCAAATACCGGAAAATACAACTTGAAGACACGTTCGCAGTCTAAAAAACTGATGTAGTCAGAACCACAAAGTAGGACCAGTCCAATGCCCACTTTGGTTTAGTTCAGTCAAAGCTTCCAAGAGATCTTGCGAACGGGCTGATCTGGTGAGCAAAAGGAACCTGCACTTGCGTTCGTGATGTTCCGTGCGGCATGGGACAACTGAAGCAAGAATCTTGTCGTTTTCACAAGGCATCATAAAACAGCAAACGCCGCCACGCACATGAATTGTGAAAGCAATTGTCCTCTCTCTATTGGTGCAACTTATCTCAACAGCTGTGGGTTGTGCGATTCCTCCAACACAAAGCGGAGAATGGTACATTTGCCCTCAATTCTTCCTGACATGCTTAGATTTGCCTGGCAGGCTGAAATTGGACACGGGTATACACAGGTACTTTAGCGCTGTGGGTTTCATTGTATCTCAGACTTTGAAATGTTCAACTTCATGCTGCACGATTCGCTGCATCCCTAAAGAAATGCACGAAGTATCAGTGCGTCGAAGCATTCACAATTAGTATGCCAGTACAGTCAGTACACTAGTTTCCTGAAACCAAGGCATCCATCCCAGCGCTACCAATGGATGACGACAGGGAGCAGCAGCTGTCGCGGGCAGCAAGCCATAATCGTCTCATGTTCCCACAGGTCAAACTGCCTAGCTGCATGGACAGGACGTGAGAACCGACGTTGCACCACCCGAGTTCTGCAGTGTCACTGAGTCGATTGAATTCTGCTTTGTCCTGCTTATCTATCCAACATGTTTTGTTCTTTCTTATGCAGCATTTACTCTCTCAATGGAACAATTATATAATCAAAGTCAATTAAACTTGTCATGCCAAATCACCAGCTTGTGCACTCGAAAGTATAAACATATGTAATATATTACATTAATTACCTGATCATGCTATATAACACCACAACTCTTTTGATAAGTTTGGTGGTTTACTTGGCGTAGATTGACGAACCAGGGCGAACCTCCTGGGGGCTGACGCGATGGCATCCAGCAGCGTCACCGTCCCTGGCACTCGGGCCATTTCATCGAAGAGGTCCAGCCAGACAAAGTCGCTGCAAAGGCCTGCGCTTGTTCACAGAAAAAGGGTATGAAGATGATGCGAAACAAACACGGCATGTAACAAATCTTGATGTAGTGGGACCGATCTAGAATGCATGTTTGACATGTCGGTGATGGGGGCAGCACAGAAGCAAACATGTGGAGCGGTAAAGGTGGTTGGATGTGCAATGAGCCGTGTAATGTAGACCTTCAAGCCAGTGTCATCAATCGTGCAGCAGCACTAAAGATGGCTGCGTCGACAGTAAGACTATGCAAGGCTCCTGGCTGCGTACATGGCGACCTGAACATATAACATTAGCAGCGGGGCATTGCCTATAATTCAGTCTACCAGGAACCCTGCCTGTTGTCAGGCTGGGCGCATTGCCACCTGAAACGGCGCACTCACTGCATTCATAGGGAACACTCAGTAATCGTTAGAATGGTGGAGGGAAGATCATGGAAAATCTACAAGAAATCGACCCAGTTTGACCCAAGAAAGGAAGCAAACGCTGAGTGCCCCGCTGAGCTGCAGAATCCATTGCGGCGCAGAATTATACGAGAGGCTGAAGTACCTTGGCACATTGTTGAACTCGAATGGGTTTCCTGTCCCCTATGGTCATGTTGAAAGGAACCGGATGCAATGTGATGCAACGCCGACTATTTCAGTATTTTGTATACAGTTGTGCTATTATCATTTCATGCACGCAGGCTTATGCAGGCCCCATGATTCTCTGAATGGGCATGCCAAGATATATGCCAATATTATCCAATATTGCCAATGAAATCCAATGAAGATCAACGAAGTAGACGCTTGTATGCTTGGAGATACGATTACTTGGTTTGTCTGGGAGTTGGGTCGTGGTTGGCCAAATTGGCGGCTGACTTGATGATGGCCAATCGATATTTACACACACACATATATATATATCTATCTATATATATAAATATAAAGAACGGTTGAGAACTGTGCTACTGGGAAGTTTTCTCTTCCAAAGATCCTTCGGCCAAACTTTCAAGTATGCTTCCAGTTGCTGAATGCCATATAAGTCGATGATCTGGAAGCGCTCGTCATGTGCATCCACTGCCACGGCGGGGCGCGAGTCTGCGACGAAGCGCCCTTCCCAGCTGGCAAACTTGGTGTACTCAAACCATTTGCCATCGCTCGCAGCTGGGAGGAGCACGCGCTTCACCAGGAAGTCATGGCCTGGCCGCATGTCTGCACTCCCTGTCACTACTTCCTACATATGGCCACAAGCTGCCACTAGCCTTTAAGGCTTCCAACTTGATTGCCATGGTCGTACAAGCATTAGGCCTTCGGCTTCCTCGAGCATCATTGAAGGTTGTCGGTTGGTTGAGCCGAGCAAGGACGAGGAAGCAGAGATCCAAAACGTGAGGCCGCTCTGGACCTGTTTCGGGGAGGTGGTCGTGCGTATGCTGAACAAAAGCCGTGGAAGGCAACGCAGCTGCAAGTTGGAACTACAAGTAAAAGAGTCCCATCATCAATGGTAGCGCCATGGGTGCTGTCTTGTCTACCAACTCTCTCGAAAAAACAGCTGAAAAGAAACTGTCAACAGCTCTGTGCTACAAGCATCTGGGGTCCTAGGCAGGCGTGATAGAAACAAACTCTTCCATTGTAGTCTTTACTCTTTGCATCTCTTTCCGCAAGCAGAAAGTATATGAGCCCATCCAATACCCTCCACTCACCATCGTCTACATAGGTGCCGCACTTGTGGTCGAACCCTAATCTTGCCTATCAAATACCAGTTAGCATTTGTAGTAATTAGGTTCAAAACCATCTCCCCACATGCCGCAACGATCCCACACCTTCGGTGCAAAGAAATAAAAGGGCACGCCCTTCTGATTCACCAAGCAGTCGGAAGGTGACGCCAAGAACTTCACATTGGGGCTTTGCAATTGCAGTAGCTCCAGGAGCCGCAACTCTAAGCCACTTTGCAGGGTTGAGTGCAAAGGCGGAGGAATGGCACCTGCAACACAGCAATAGCTATGGGCGTTTCTTAAGCAATTGGGGTACCCAAACATCTTGCAATATCTTGCTTTCCTTATCAAAATGACACATGAAATATCATGAAATTCGATGATTTTTGAATCTTGGGGAAACCTTCATATGAGCCAGAGATTGGACGACTTTCGTGGGAATGCTTGGAGGTGGGGCACAGTGTAAAAACTTGCAGCGCTGGACCTGAAGCATCCTTCAGGGCCCTGTGCAAATCTATCATCACCTGAATGGCTTCGCAGAGCTCCCCTGCGGAGCAGGATGTTGCAGGATCTGCTTTCCAACCCAAGTCTCGTAGACGTGGAAGCAGTTCTGCCTGCACTTGCGGCTCACAGTTGAACATAGCTGCACCACATCAGCATGTATATGAGGCAGGCTCTAAATTATTGTTTAGAAGTGTCTTCCCATGTAAGTTAGAACGTCCCCTATCGTTTTCCAATCGGTGGAGCCTTTTGGTCTTCAAGTTGGAATAGGTCGTTTCTTGTGCGTTTTGATTCGCTTGCAATNTGTAAGTTAGAACGTCCCCTATCGTTTTCCAATCGGTGGAGCCTTTTGGTCTTCAAGTTGGAATAGGTCGTTTCTTGTGCGTTTTGATTCGCTTGCAATCTTGGTTTTGGGGTGATTAGCTCTGCGTTCTTCAAATGCTATCTGATTCGTTACTTCTGTCACAACTTCCACGATAAAATGATGTAAAATGTAAAGATTTGCGTAGGGAAAGGCAGAGGAAAGTAAAAGGGAGAGGAAGAGCAAAGGAAGAGGCAAGGAAGAGGAAAGGAAGAAGAAAGGAAGAAGAAAGGAAGAGGAAGAGGAAGGGAACGGGAAGGGAAGAGGANAGGGAGAGGAAGAGCAAAGGAAGAGGCAAGGAAGAGGAAAGGAAGAAGAAAGGAAGAAGAAAGGAAGAGGAAGAGGAAGGGAACGGGAAGGGAAGAGGACAGGAAAGGAAGAAGGAAGCAAGAGGAAAGGAAGATCGGAAGAGGAAAGAAAGAAGAAAGGAATAGGGGAAATGAAGAAGAAAGGAAGAGGAAAGGAAGAAGAAAGGAAGAGGAAGGGAAGAAGAAGGGAACGGGAAGGAGAAAGGAAGAGGAAGGAAAGAGGAAGGGAACGGGAAGGGAAGAGGAAAGGAAAGGAGAAAGAAAGAAGGAAGCAAGAGGAAAGGAAGAAAGGGAGAGGAAAGAAAGAAGAAAGGAATAGGGGAAATGAAGAAGAAAGGAAGAGGAAAGGAAGAGGAAAGGAAGAGGAAGGGAAGAAGAAGGGAACGGGAAGGAGAAAGGAAGAGGAAGGGAAGAGGAAGGGAACGGGAAGGGAAGAGGAAAGGAAAGGAGAAAGGAAGAAGGAAGCAAGAGGAAAGGAAGAAGAAAGGAACAGGAAAGGACGACGAAGGGAAGATACGACAGGATCAGTTTCAGGGTCCCTTATTCCAGATATTTAGGGTTTGGGAGATCATGCTTTTGGGCATCTCCTGGGGCGGGGACGTAAAAATGCTTTTTTGGGGTATCGTTGGGGTATCGTTAGGGTATCGTTGAGTCCGGTCGGTCTTCCGTGAAAATTATACCCGCACTATTACGCACGAATTTCTGCCCGTCAGAATGCAGCTCATGAGAGTCTGTTTCAAACCTACCTGACCTTCACCTCCTTTGCTTGCTGTGCTGCTACTGTTGTCTAC
>BGPT01001975.1:45263-74029 GCA_003297045.1 Symbiodinium sp. clade C Y103 | reverse complement strand
TGATTGGAGGATCTCCCAACTTAATGACCTAACCTTGCAACATGGAGACTGATGGTTAGAAGAGCTGTTGTAGTCTCAATCAAATCCTGGTAAGATAAGGGGGTATCGTTTTTAGGACGTCCCCTATCGTTTTCCAAGCCAAATCCAAAGAAACACATCTGCAGTGAACGCTCCATATNCCTGGTAAGATAAGGGGGTATCGTTTTTAGGACGTCCCCTATCGTTTTCCAAGCCAAATCCAAAGAAACACATCTGCAGTGAACGCTCCATATAAACTTCAATGATTCAATTACGATAATCTAGAGCCCGGCTCATATGCTGAAGGGATTCCATTAAAGGATGTGATGGCCGAAGGAATTGGCATAGGAAATTGGTTGCTTACTTGGTTCTTTGGTTGATCATGTAGGAGCATGTTGCAACAGTCTGCTCAAACTAATTGTTCTAACTGCGTTAAGTTGCAGCTTCAAGTCAAAGGCCGAACGGGAACGAATTCGTGCCGCATTGCATCCCCAACAGCCAAATCAACAGTAGAACCAGCATGCCACAGCCATGATTTCCAAGTTGCAAAGAAACATGACAAAGCACCCACAATAGGTTCATCATTTGCCCTCGGAGTTGATGAGTAACAGTCACAGTCTGACCATTTCTGATCACCTTTCCAATGCCATCAAACTCTTCAAACTGTTTTCAACGCCTACCATGTCCCATACATACACTGGAAAACGGGACAAGATCTCAAACTTGAGGAAGGATTGATGGGAGGAAGCTCGGTTGTGGGTAGAAAGCAACAGCAATCTCTTTCGGAAACGAAGGAAGTCGTGGGTTCTTTGCTTATGCAATTTGAGGATCCCTGAGAAAAGAATGTGGGCAAACAATGATTATACAATTCCGCTACTGTATATCATTATCACTACTCATCATTATGATCATTGTCGCCGTCATCGTCATCGTCATCGCCATTGTCACCGTCGCTGCCATCACCATCATCACCATCATCACCATCATCACCATCATCGCCATCATCACCATCATCACCATCATCACCATCATCATCATCATCATCATCATCATCATCATCATCATCATCATCTTCATCACCATCATCAGCAGCAGCAGCAGTGCCATCATCACCAGCAGTAACAATACTATAGTGTGATCATCTTGTTGCTATTGCTATCATGATTTCTAAAAAGCATTGCTACCATCCCGAGTGCTAAGTACTAGCATCCTGATCATGACCATGACGACGACGGCAATTGTGATGACGATGACAGTGACCAGACGATCGATGGTCGATGATGATCAGTGCAGATAAAACGTGGTAATTAGTAGGGGGATAAGACATTGAAGGAAGAACACAATGGCCATGATGACCCAATAACCACAATAACATCGGGGCACAATGTCATCATGACAGTGGGAAGGGGAGCTCCATTTTTGCAATTACCAAGTCTCTGGAGGTGGAGGGGACTGTGCTTTCCTCAAGCTACCTTGGCAGCCTTGGCATCTGCAGGAAAACGAGGACAACGCCAAATCCTTGCCCCAAGACATTTGAGGTGTTCAGGTATTCTGGAGATTGCTGATAAGAGCGCGCTGCACAAATGTGCACAGATTCAGAGAGTACATAAAATGCGCGGTGTATGCATCAGAATGTGCATCTTAGGCTAGCATACTGTGCTACACCACTACACTATGGACATCTATGGGCCTTCTGAAATTTAGATTCCCGTCTTTAGATTCCACATGATTCCACAGCACCCCGAATCTCCCTGGATCGCCTGGATCTGTTGAGGTGGATAGGTGGACCATCTGTGGACTGCCTTTCTCATCTCCAGATTCCTTCCCGAGAGAAAACCATACCTCGATCCATCGCTGAGCGAAGACTGCTATCTGCACATGAGGCATGAAGACCTCTTGGTTGGGCTTTGAAAGACTAGTGTTGCCCAGATTCAACATGGAATCGCGTAGTAACACAACTCATGAGAGTTTTCGTGAGAGCTGTTGATTTTTTCTAATATTGCAAATCATCTTGAATCTTGGGTCCGACTATGTCCGACGGCAGTATATTCACAGATACTCTAACCTCCATTTCAACCAAGGCTCAGGGAAGATGTTTGGCGGACCAAAAAGTTCAAAAAAGATCCAAATCTTCCAGATTGGGTTGCGCCTGTGTCCTCCCACCGTCTTGCAGGCAGTCAAAAATGTCCCAAACAATGGCAATGTACTCAGACAAACCACCATTGCAGTCACTTCATTGGGATAAACATATCTTGTTTGGAAGCTGGATACATCGTGCTGTCTTCCGAGCACTGACACAAACAATGCCTTGACATTTCTTACCTCAGTGATCAGTGATCTGTGCTATTATTATCTAGAAATCAAATGAAATCAAAAGCTATTCCACGTTATTACCATCCATCATGCTCCAGTTGACCAGCTTCTCGGAACTCAGTCCGATGCTTCACATCATTGCTTGGAAAAACATGATAACACCCACTCTCATGGAAGACAACTTGTGGTGCAGGTGATGTGATCCAAGATCTTCAAGCAGGTCATGTGGGAAAGGATTGCCACCCGCTGTGTCTGCTTTGATGCCTTCACGTGCTCCACTGCAAGACGATCACAGAATTTATTTTGCGGATCTTTGTGGCTCATCAATTCCTATATTTTGTATGGTATACTAATACGCTAATGGATGAATATGCTGTATTTCCACTATTTCTACTTTTGTTTACCTGCATTAAGTGATTTTTTGAGGTAAATGATGGTAAATGATGGTACATTTTCCATATTTTCCATGGATTGAGCACCTCGCTCACTGCAATTGGCTGATCCAGTCCTCCGTCTCCAAGTCACTGTCTCCGAGAGCGGTGGACTCCATGGCTTTCGGAGTGCTTTCAGCTCGGTTCAAGTAATAGTTTCATATATGATGGTGGAAGTGCTTGGCATCTTGAGATCAAGGATAAAACTTATGCCTCTCTGAGCCACTTTTTTTGGACTATAGAAGTGGGTAGAGTTGGCACGTCAATGCTACAGCTGCAACAAATACAACTCCCAGACTGAATATCAAGCATGTTGCCTGCAAGCATTTCGTTTCTACTTTATGTTCTTAGTTTGCTCCTGTCAGCTATCTTTTGCGCTAAAGAGGCGGGTGGTCTAACGACTTCAAGTGGAATCGGCCAAAACAACTGCACCACTGCAGCAGCTGTGTCGCATGACAAATTCGAATGTCCATATACCAAAATCTACCAAGTATATAGAGAACACAAGGTCTTGCTTTAGTCGCATGGGCATGTGACTTGCATCACCGGCAATCGTTCATCCTTTTTTGGGGATGGAGGCAGGTATGCCGATCCTGTGTTCATCTGGGTGAAAATGCATTTCTTGCCAAATTCAAATGTAATTGTTGAAGCTGGCGCTGATGCAGCGCTTGGAGTTGCTGAAGGTTTGCAAAGGCTGCATCCATGTCTGTCTTGACACGACCGGCTATCGCTTGACATTCCGGAGCCTGTTGTGCCACGCTGCGGTACAACTTCGCGACCACTTCACGTCCGCGCAAGTGCTTCTCCAACTTCAGCCTCCCACCCTCCTCAAGGCACTGTGATCAATTCCAAAGCAAGGCTTGCAAAGAAATCACCAAAAACGAATCAGCCTGGTATCTGGAGAAGAGCATTGTGTGTTACACCTCTTACTTCATGTAAAAGCAGGATCCAGGATCTGTGTAAATCCATGTAAATCCAGTACAATAATATTGGAAGCAACATGTAGCAACAGAACGTTCAAAAAATGGCAAGAGCAATCCTATGAAGTGCATGATCTCTGACCAGCCCTGACCATCTCCGTTCAATCTCTTCAGTCAGAATTTCATCACCTTTTAAATGATGGCTAAATCATGCTAAATCATGGTAAAGCATGCTAAAGCTGTGCATTTTTACGTCTGACCATCCTGGTCCAAGAATTTTGTGAGCATGCTGCTCTTCTTCTTCAGCTGCGCTGGCAGGTAACACGCCTCTCGAAGGGTCAAGGCTTCCTGGTGGAGCTGGACCAGTTCCTGATTTGCAAATCGTTCCCAAGAGATTTCCCAATAGCTTCACCCAATGGTTTGTCTGAAAATCAGGGATATTCCCTTCCAAGGCCTTAGCACACATGTTTTCCTCATCCGCATGGCCATGGAATGGGGTATCCCATTGCATACCCATGTTCAAAGAAACTGAAGTAAAATTCCGGACTGTGACTATGATATGCAATATCCGATGACAATTACTCAAATATTTCGTCATGGTGGATCATCCAGTATGGCTACTAACAGAAATTAGCCAATTGGTCAACCATCAAATCCTGTTAACATACATAAACAAACAAAAATATAAGTCTATATACAATATATAATTCAAAACAGTGGTGCATTGAACGAACCGTATGTGTGCAGAATCTTTAGGGTTGCTATATTCATCTATATTCTCTATAATTTCACAGTTGGCTATAGAAAAGCATAAATCCCGGGTTCCTGTCGTTCCGTATCCAACATCTGCTGCGTTCGCACGTGCTCTTCGGCCAAGCGCTGGCGTTCTTCACCCGCCTGGTCGAAACGAAGCCGCAACTCGTGTAGCCGATGCCTGAGCATGCTGAGCCATCAAGCCGATCAAAGTACGTGAACTATTTCTATAACAGCATTAATTACGTTTGGATCAGTATAACTATACTGTAGACTATACTCATATAGTATCATAGATATGTTACTACTAGTATTATGTTATAGTTGCGTGTAATAACAATATATTACAATTATTCATCCGCATATACTTACAATCAATTGAAGAATTGAGGATGTGTCATCCCAGGTGCACAATGGCTAAAACCTGTCACGACTCAACCAAAAGAAAAGAAAAACGCGGAAATAATTGAAACATTTTGAAACCACCAGCCAGATGCTCGCGGTTTTGCATCACTTTGGCAGTTTCCTGTAGCTGACTCTTCAACTGTGACAAATACCATTCATTCACACGTGTCCGCCTCCTTAAAGATGTCAGCTTCGCTTCGCACTGCCGTGTCTCTTTTGCTTGGAGATGGACCTGACGCGCCGTGCGGCGTGTTACCTGTTGCATGTTCACGCGTGGTGATCGGGTGGAGGGCGATCGGTGGCTTCGGCTGGTGGAAGGTGTAGCCGGTGTAGCATCCTCATGATCGAAGTGTTCGGCACGACTAGACTCGTGATATGCCAACAGAGCGTTCTCTTCCTGCAACTGCCGCAACTCTTCAGAGAGTTCGTCGATCTCAGATTCGTATCTCTCGGCCAACTCTTCCACCTTTGGTGGACGTTCCAAATATCGATCCAGCAAGGCACGCAAACGAAGCCGCTCCAGCTGAGCATCGTGCAGGAGAATCTCATCAGCTGCCTGCTCTTCATCTGCAGCTGTCTTCAACGAATCATATTCAGATCTCAAACGTACCAACTCCTCCTTCAACATTCTTTGATCCATGGCATCTATGGCCATTGAGGCTAAACTTCTTCACAAATTCACAGAAAAAGGCGTCTTAATTCCCAGCTTCCAAGATGTTTCCAAGTCTTTGGACTTGGTATGCTATAGGACTGGTACCACCGTATGCTACATGCCAGCATGCTATGTTGTGTAGGTTCTCTATATAATTAATGTAGACATGTCCAAAGTGATTCCAATCTGGAACCCACCACGCTCCAATCACGTGTTCAATCACGTGTTGGAAACTGTTTGCATGGGCTCTGCGTGAGTAGTTTGAACTTATATTGAAGCGCTGCCAGGTGCTGTATGTGAACCCCTGCTGCGTATGGAAATGGCAGCAGCACGCGCTTTCTCACATGATTATACCGTGGCGCCAGTCCAAACTCACACAACAAACATCCCCAAGAACCCCTAGAGCAAAGACATGACCAACCGGTTTGAAGTCTGAAGCCTAGCTACTTTATGCCAACCTGTTACCGATGTTGCTGAGGCTCTGTCGTCACGGTGTGCAAAGAATACATGACAAGCTTGAACATGAACCACTGGCAAAAACCCTCGTATGATGTCGTGTAGTTAGTTTGGTGGGGGGGTTATTTGAAAATGGAGGACCACCCCAAATTTGACGGTTTGCAACCATTTTCTCATTGAATAGCCGCCTTATTTGGGGGTATCCGCCATCTAAGAAAACACCCCCAGTATCCCCCAGTGGACTCAAAATGCTTAGCTTTTGCATGTTTGGCGACTTTTTTCCCATACCACACCAGCGGGTGAACTTGACACCTCACACCTGCCTGATAGTGAGACTTCTGTTGCTCACCATGGCTGAACATTTCTTCAACCATTGCGGTGGGTTTGGTATACCATTTTGGGTTTGTCCAAAATCATGGCGCCCCCAAATCCAAAATGGATCAAACTGATTCAACATGTTTTATCACCACAGTAACATGACAATTTCGGGGCCCGCCCCATTGCTGGACAAACCCATTGAAGCATCCATTTACCTATTGGTTTACCTATTGGTTTTTCAATTGGGCCTATCCATTCATTGGTCAGCTCACCCTTTGTCGCTTGGGATTGGCGCTTGGCGATCGAGAGGAAGAGGGAGATGCCTCAGCACCAGATCTCCGTATTCTGATAGCGGATACATGGGGCACTCAGGTTGGTGCATGAAAGCAGGGCTGCAAATACTTGGCATCCTGACACGGCCTTCCATGATCTTTGCATACGCTGCCTCCTGTTCGAGAACACAAGACCACACGGATCAAACCCCTTCAGGCTTGCAACAAAATTACCCAAAGGCATCCACAGTCTTTGCGTATGTCTGTGTGTGTAATCTTGGCAAACTTTCCCACTCAATTGAAATTGCCCCCGAGTGAGGTTGACATAGGTTGACACATCCATTCCTCGCTAGTGGTTTGAATGGCTTGAACCACCTTCAAAAGACCTGTCCGGGTCCTTGGGGATCCTCATCCTACTGTTTGGCATGAACATCAAATATCTTCCGTGGTCTGAAAGTGCTGCACAAACCGGGTATCCTGCTGCTTGAGCTGCAAAAGGAACTTAGCAATTGCCTGCATGGACGGACGGATTTGTTGGAAGTCATCACATGAGCTTTTTCCATGACGCATCTCTGGGCTAAATCATTTGACAACAGGGTAGACTTTGTCCTTGAAGATGGGACAAAGAAGCGAAAGAAATCGAAAGAAGATGGAGCTGAAGTCTCAATTCCTGTCATTGCATCAAAGTCAAAGGACGGAGCCTGCCAAGTCATATTACGCAATGTATTGCCACATATTGCCACATACTCACTGTTCTTGATTCGCCGCCATCATACCCATGAAAGGCCAACTAAACCCCCATCTTTTCTCGGGTGATCTTTTCCGAGCAGCTGGGCATGAACCAGATCCAACTGTAACAACCAGACTTTCAACACCCCCTAGAGAGTCTCACATATGTGTAAATTTGTGGTGAAACCATGGTTCATGCCTCTGCAACTTCCTCAGGCCGATCTTCGTGAATGTAGTGACCAGGATGAGGTACAACGTCCTGGGGCTGCAAGCGACTGCTAGTCATCAAGGTTTAAACACATTCTAAACAAATCCAAAATCAATATAATGAAAAATAATCATGGAGCATCTATGGCAGAACAAGTGTCTAGTCTGAAGCGCCCTTGCATATGGGCTGCTTCTAACGTCGCATCCATACGGTCCACTGCTCCAACGACCAGCAGCTTTGGCAAAGGTAAAGCCACGAAAAGTTCACTTAGACCCTCAAAGCAATGTGACAAGCACGAAGTCGCCTGGCAACTCTTGAAGTTGGCTCAGATCAAAATGCACCAAGCAGCCGGGGGAATTGCGCGCAAAAGGAGTAGCAAGTAGAAAACCCAAACCAGTAGATCACAGCAGCATCACAAGAATGGCAACCAGGAAATGTTAAGCAATGGAACAGCAGCAGGATAGCGGCAACCAACATCTGATTGGGTGGCTGCTAAGTTACCATGGTGGCCTTGGACACATCTGTTCTCCAAGACCATGACTCTTTGCCATCTGCCTGGCCGTGGTGCTGTGTGCATGATCAGAAGTGCTTTCAAATATTGGAACTCGACCAATTCCCTTCAACACCTTCTGTAGGTCAAACATAACTTCAACATGCTTTCAGCCATTTTCTGCCTCTTCGTGATGCACCAAACGCGGAGGCACGTTTTCTCGGGCAGACTGAGGATTTGTCAGCATCCCAGATGAAAGGGACCATGCAATGGCGTCCTGGCGCCATCCAGCGAATGCAAACATGCAACACCATCACCATCGCGATCTGTCTCGCAATCTGTCAAGACTGCCGGAGAAGTAAAAATCCATGAATATCACGGTAATTATCACATGTGTAATTAGTATATGTAAAAATATATATATATATATATGGGTATGTATATATATATATAATTATATATACATGTGTATGTGTGTGTACATAATACACGCACCAACATAGAAATGTGTCCAGAACTGAAAAGTTGCCCATAGATTCGAGCCGCAACGCATCCAATCTGGCCTCCAAGCTCCCAAAGCTCTGTGGTCTCGCCTGCATCCAAGCAATGCTGCGAGACAAACCTTCCGTTGCTGTACCTTCAACGGATTCAAGAAGCACCACGGCTCGCCTCGGTCCGATCCAAACAACTTCAATAGTCATCAATAGTCCACATCACTTCAGGTCAACTTCCCTTCTTCTCCAATATTGTCAATCTTCTTCATCTCATCATTTTCTGTTGTTCAGCATCTTTCAGAATATATTTTCCGATTGAACTGCTGGCATTTCCGCCATATCATTTCTGCCCAAGTGGCACTGGCAAGGGCGGTTTCATCTTCAAAGCTTCCTGTGCAGCACGGGCTGCCACTGCGCCACCCAAGGAGTGGCCACAAAGGATCAGGCCTTCGCCCTCCACACGATCCTCAGAGATCAGACACCAGGAATCTATCGGGAACATGTTGCCTGCATGACGGCATGACGTATGTCATGTAATTGTATGTAATTAATTGTATATGTTTATATGTAATGTATAAATATTATCAATTAAATATTGGGAAGTTGCGTGCAAATCTACATGCATGCATGTATACTATGTACATTTCTCATCATCTCTCTACTTATGTACTCACACATCTCGACACGAGTCACATTTGTGATGCTGGCCAAGAAAAGTGAAGCTGCACTACACATTGGGAGGAGCCCTATGCATGGGGAGGAGTGACATGTGTCCGGTGTAGAAAATATTTCCATTGCGGGGCTTGAGCTTCACTTAAACGGCTACAACGACTCTATACTCCCAAGAAGAAGATTGCATAATAATAAGTATAAGATACTAGGAGTATGTATAAGTATCTAGAGTCACACTAACAACAACCTAGCGTCTAGGTGCGGGAAACCCATTTCACTGCCTTTTCATGGTCTGTAAAATGTACCAATAATACCAACATCAAAAATAATTGGTGCAGTACTGCGGAGCAAAAACTCCTTATATACACAGCAAATCTCAGGCAGTATGCTTGAGACATGTTGAGACATGCTGTGGATGGTTGCGAAATCCTGCACCAGTTGATAGGTGGTAAACATATCAATATTCATAGGGTTTCAAGTTTCAAGCATCCAAGGTGGTATAAGGTGGTGCAGGATTTCGCAACCATCCACAAATATCCACAGTACATCAAGTACATCATGAAAATATCATGAATTCTCACCAGCGATGCAAACAAGTCAGTCTAAGTGTCGCTGATGCACTTCACCAGCGCCAGCATGTCTGGGAGCAATCGCTCAAGGCCTCAGGGAGGCCTAAACGCAGTTGCCAAGTAGCCATCCATAGCCATCCCAGGGATCGAAAAGGATTGAAAGGCACGGCAATGCATATCATATCTTGTTGTACAAGTATATAAGCATATGCAGGTAGGACATGTTATGACATGACATGGTATGACATGTTTTGAAATCAGAACAACTTGATGAATATAAAAGCATACAAAAGCCAGTTTTGAAGAAGGGTGTGGCAAAGCAAACATCTTTCGCCCCATGGCACAAGTGAATCATTTTTTTCCCAGGTCTATCCTATTCTGTCCCAGTGTCGCAGGCTTTCGTCCAACGGCTCGTGTCCGAAACAGGCACGACCATGCCCTCTAAGGTCGGCAGAAACAATTGCATTGCCTTCACAGCTCAAGCTGAAGAGGCAAGACATATTTTTTTGCCATCACCCAGTTTTGATCCAGACCTACCACATTGCTGCAAGCAGCATCTTTTTGGTCATAACAGGAAATGCTCATAACGATCAAGGGGCACCTTTGGCCCCAAATCTAAATCCTATGAAATCTTCATGGTGGTCCTTCTGTTGATGCTTTGCCCGTCAGCAACCTCACCATTCCATGCGCTCCAAGTGTCTCGCGTCAGCCAAGGGCTTCCTGCCGTATTTATCCGTGATGTGTATCGAAGCCTTGGCCGCCACAAGCAGTTTGGCGCTCTACACGTGGCCCCAGGTTGCTGCAAAATGCAGCGGAGTGACAGCGGCGTAGGCGTAGTCGTTCTGGACGTCCACAGCCGCACCGTTCTCCAGGAAGAGTCAGAACAGGAACGTGACACTACGTTCGTGGTCCGATTCCTCTTGGAGATCGGCGCGGCGGCCTTGTCCACTGCCCAGTGCAGCGCGGTGGCGCCGTCCTCGCAGAATTTCTGTTCCAGGAAGCGTCTGTCGTGGCTGCAGCTTCATCAGCTTCAACTTGCTGATCAAATTTGGGATCAAATCCGAGTTTCACAACCTTGGTGTTGATGATGTTGTTGTCGGTGTCTAATGCAGAAGTTGGCCGCAGGCTCTTTCGTAGCAGTTTCTGCTTCCGCAACGATTTTTGCCGCTGGGATCATGGACGCATCAGGTTCTTTGGTGGCAACTTCTGGATGTGAATGAGCTTCGGATTGAGCTGCTTCAACTATTTTAATCTATTTTGCTTCCTTATCTCCCATTTCGCATCACCCAGTTGAAAGGTCGTCTCCTTGAGTTTCAAGGTAGTGAGGAATTCCAACCATCAACCGTGGACCAATTGGTCCACAACTATGGCTTGAAGCTGTGCACCAGTTCTTTGCGCATCAAACCCAATGCAAATCACAAACAGCTGCTCCAAACGTTTGGCGATCATGTCCCAGACAAGGATGAGTTCATCTTTTCTCCTGTCCTCATGGAAAGTTTCAGGTGAGAAACGGAAAGAATCCTGGAAAGAAACTACCAGCTGAATGTTGCATGTTGGGGATAAAGCTGTTTCCAAAAGCTCTTCAAGATGCAACCTGAAACTGCTATGGAACTCTTCGTTTGGTACGAGCAATGCAACGTGCCGATCAAGCTCAATACTGGTGTGTGTGTGTGTGGAATTATGCATGAACGTGTTGGGACACCTGGTCCTCCACTGAAGTCCTTCATTTTTGAGGTACAGTATATAGTTGGCTCACCATCCTGTAGTCGAAATGCATTTGCTCCAAATACAACTCGTTGTGTGCTACGGACGGCCTGGGTGAGATTCACCAGTTGCATTGCAGGATACTTGTTTTCCAGTAAGAAGGACTGCGAAAGGTCTGAAAGAATCAACTTGCGCTGGGCACGAACTTCCTGGAATGTGCGTTGGTTCGTCCTGAATATTTCATGAGCTTCATCAAAACATTCAAGAACCAACTCATCCGGCATGACCGATATATAATCCCTCCAAAACAATGTAGGAGTCTTTACAGTAATTTGTACAGTACTCTCGTGAATCTGTCGCAGGGTGCAGTCAACAAAACAAGCCTTTGTATAATGGCTTGTTCCTGGACACCTTTGGCAGCGAAAATCTTGCATGCATGAGAATCCAGTGGACGAAATAGAAGCTCAAAGGGCGGCTCGGGGAGATGAATAGAATCTTCCCCTGACTGCTCAAGCTGAGTTTGTTGATCGCACTGGATTATATGGATCGCGAAAAAAGGTTTTTGGTTTTTCCTCCCCAGGCTGGAGCTGACAAATGGATGTCTTCGTGTAAATATCTGGAAAGTTCGTTAAGTTTCTCTCTCTGGTGATCTGTGAGTTTTGAGGTCAAAAGACTTGCCGCATACTGGTGCAACAACACTGTCTTGTCCACGGCCACTTCCTCTATAACTCCACTTTTTTGGAAAGCGTTGTTCAGGAAAGGCACCAGCTGAGAGATGCAGTACTAAGTACTAAGTTACTACATCTCTCAGCTGGAGCCTTTCCTGAATACATTGAAGGTCAAAATCCAGTGCCAAGCAAGGCATGCCATTTGGAAGTCGTGACTCGTAGACAGACGTGGCATTTCGCAGGCGGTTGGTCTCAAATCGTTTCCCCGTTTTTCGGCACACCACCTGCCATTTCATATCATGGTGGTCGTGGTAATTCTTGATGTCAGCAGGAAATGGTAGAAGTTCAGCGGTGACAAAATCATTCTGATCTGAGTCAAATGCATCCACAATGTCCCCAGGATTGAATTGTGCTGCCAAGAATTCGGTCACGTCGACTTCATCGTATTCCCATCTGCTGCTGCGATCCGTGCGTCGCGTCTCATCTAGCTTGGCGATTTCTCCCTTGCATCCCACCCAATTCCATCCCAGAGGTTGACCTTTGGATTTGCAAGCATATTTTAGGGGACTTTGCCACAGCCTACATGACCAGGAAAAAAAACACTTTGAGTCTTTGTCCAAGGCCTATGCTGTCTTCATTCGGCGGTTTCACCGCTTCTCAAACCAAGCACGGCCAGCCGGCTCCTCTCCCGGCTCCTCGGCCGTTCTGCTCCCAGAGTTGCTTTCTCCTCATCGGTGCAGGTGTCTTTTAATGTCTTTTGCATTCTTTTACCTCTTGGAGGTAAGCCAAGTCTGGGTAGGTGCGCTCACCATAGATCTGTGAAAAACGACATTGCTGCAGAAAAGTATGGTTGCCAAATGTTGCCAAGCCCATGGTCGGTGTGACAAAGAAAAAATAAGAAAAACACGTGCTCCAGAGTCTTTGAGATGGCCACTAATCAGGCATTCCCACGCTGTTTTGGAATTTGCATAGGAACGAGACCCAGCAAACTTTGGCATTGGGATCAATGATTACCAAGGTTTCCGTAACTGTTGCTTCGACTGCAGGTGTCTCTTTCAGAAGTGAAGTGAAGCGTCTTGGTCTCCTTGGGAGTGGCCTTCTGAGATTCACGCTCAGCTCGTTGACCTTCCTTGGCGCAAAAACGTTGAGCAGGAAACGGTCTTCGAGAGAATCCGCTGTGCCGGAGACGCCCCGCAGCTCATGGTTCGGCGAATTTCATCATTCTGTTTGAGCCACGGACAGGTAAGAAGTTGTCTTGGAATAGCCGCGTGGGAACTCCAAATGCACCATACTATCACATCAATCACACCTGTTATCATATCCTTCATTACATCAACATTTGTATAACTTTTAGATATCATTTTTGGGTCAATTGCACGTAAAACATATGCGACAATGACATCAAACATAACACCCCATTGTCAATCAACATCAAGCGTATTGTCGTAAATAGATAGTACCCCCCCAAGAAAAAGAAATGCAGAAAAGTAGCTAACATCACGATTGCTTGGAAGGATTATTCTATTATACTATATAATTTCATCGAGCTTCTACCTAAACTTTTGGGTTGATACAATACTCAAACAGGTTGGTTTCCACCACTCTATCCGCACATGTATTTTTTGCCGCAATCTCATTGGAGCAGTGTTCAAAGCCCCCTGTTGTCCCTTGACACTGGCTGGTTAATAGGATTTACCCATCATGGATTGTGATAATTCCCAATATATTGAATCCCCACCCGAACTAATCATCTAATCATCAACCAAGAGGAGTCAGCCGCGCAGCCGCCGCACCTCCCAAGCGCTGATCTCGCAGCAGCTTGCGAGCCACTTGGGCCCAGCAAAGTGCCACATCGCCAGCACCGTGCAAGCAGAGAACCTGGCCCGTTCATGGATATGTCATTGGTACATCATGGCTATGTTACATATCGATATCGTGGGTGTTTCATGAATTGATTTCACCAATTTCGATATGTGTATGTTCTAACTATAAGTGCGCAGGCACGCATATCATGCGCAGACACACACACACACACGTATGTATATATATATATGTATACTGTACACATTGTATGATTGGTAGAAGTTAGGGAACTTTCAAATAAACTATATGTATATGATGTATATGGTATGGTAGGCCCTCGTGTGGGCGGTGACTATAGTACTGAACGTCACATATTTATAGATGGATCAGCTAAACAGTTTTACATATTGCAATTGCTAAAACATAACGTATATACGTATCATATATGTATATACATGAATCATGAATAAATGTATGTAGATCTAAAGAGATGTACAGTATATAGGTATATATACATATATGTATGTATATATATATAGATAATATGTAGATATATGTAGTATATTTTCAAATTGAAACCACCAGTCATCTTCAGTGGCTTGAAGCCCAACTGTGTCCTGAGTGCCAGGCTGCAGCGCTTGACAGCTCGCTCACTGGTGTCAAATGCTCCTGTGGTGGATGCCACCTCGGTACGACAAAGAACGTAGCTTTGGTCGATGCAAATTGATGCAAACCTATCGGTCAATAGAGTTCCTCTATGTTCCTCTGAATTCGTTTCTTGATGTTTCTTCTCTTCCAAACTTTCTCTCCAGAACTCTGACATTGCACACAGCTGCGCTCAACTGAGATGAGGTTTTGTCAGGGCATTCTATATCATTGATGCCGCCGCGGAGCCAGTAGGTTGGAACTGCGAGGCCAGTTGGCAGCGTCATCAGTTCCTGAAACCATCAAACCATCAGTTGGACCATCAGCCTCCAGCCTCGGATGATGAAATCCTTCATTTCTTATCTTATCACAAGCCTTTGGATGATCCTCCCATCATATTTATTCTGCCTTCACGAAACTCCCCAGGCCTCTTGCCAGTCTGCTGGAGTTGCGCAGGCGCGAGCTCTCTTGGGTGTGGTTGGAGGCGGCGGTGCGTTCATATCCATGGTCATGGCTGATTCCTGTGGAAAGGACAGGTGATGTGCTCCCTGGTTCGGGCCTTCACTTTGTTGCTGACCGCTGCTAATACAACACACTACAACACTGCATGGCGGCGCCACTCAGCTGTCTTTCATATGCTGGGAAGTCTAGGAAAGACACGGGAGGCGACGCGGTTGACATCCAAGCTATGAAGGCTTTGGCTCCCGTCTTTCAACCTATTTGAGCGCAGGTTGTTACAAGGTTCTGGGCACAAAACAATCGAGCGACTGAACGTGACAAAGTCGCTCCGGGAACTACCATGTCTGCCTGTTTTGACTTATCTGCAGTGAGCACCATGTTCGGCTTCTTTGAGCTGTGAGAATATGTAAAATCACATGAGATCACCGGCAAGCAAAGCAGAAGAGCAACCAAGACAGAACTCATGCCACGGTGGGAGCAGCTTCAGCAAGCTTCGCTCAGGGTCGCAACATGTCAGCAATTACTGTGCTCTTTTCCTGCCATACTGGGCTCGACACGCAAAGCCTTCGGGTCATCTCCAAAGATGGCATATATACATGTTGTGACATTGAACCGTTCCATACAGCTCTGTAATAGAGCCAGGGATGCTGCCGGCTGTTGCCACCTGCAACAACAAGTTTTCGCCGGCGACTCACATGTTGAGTCGTGCAACTCACAGGAATGGATCAATCCCATAAGTTGAAGGAATCTGACCTTGGGCCCCAAAATCGCCAGCAAGAGTTCGGCTATATTCGGCTCTTGGCCCCCTGACCTGCGCTTGGCCTTGAGATTCTCTACATCGTCCAGAGATTGGGACTTCCCATGATCTGAATGTATCATGTTACACTGTTTATAAACTCTTTATAATCTTTTTATTGCTACCTTCTAGCATCTCATAACGCTTGCCCATCTTTGAGGATCTGTCTCCTATTCTCGTAGATATCGTACACTCTATATATTGTGAAGTGGGTTAAACGACACAATTCCTTGGCCCCGAGCAGCTCGAGCTTTCAAAAGCTCCGGGAGATTTGCGTCGTGAGCATTTGCCCAGCTAGCTAAGATGAACTGCGCCTGAAAATGAAGTATGAGTTGGGCACAAAAACAGAGTCAGGTAGATTTTGGTAGCCTCACCACTTCGAAGCAAAGTTGCAGGCGCAGTCTAACAAGAAATTCATGCTTGATCTGCCAAGCCAAGAGTGCACAATGCAGTCGGTGGGAGCAGAACAAATCAAAACCCACCATGCTCCAAAGGTCGTACATCTTTGTGCTGCTTTGTTTTTTGTGTCATGTTGCATCATTTTGCATCCAACAAGTTGAAATGGTGTTGTCTCACAGCATTTCTGTCGAAGCTTTTCATACCTCCACTCGACTTATTATATATCCTTTCACCCACATAGCGCATTGAGAGTCTGCTAGGATGGAACTCCCTGCGCACAGCTCAGCTGTGTGCTTCATTCCTAAGCCGCATCGGCACAAAATGCGTGAGTGATTTTTGCGCTCACGACAGTAGAATATAGAATTGCCAACCATCGGGCCAGTAAAAATTAAAAACAATTTTGGTGATATATCATGATATCATTGATATAGGCGCAGCCAACAACTCATGAACATCAAAGCAACGCATGATAAGGCCATGAGTGATTCCAAGTTTCCACTACGGACACCTCTGTAGCGCCGGCTCCCTTGTCATCTGTGTAGACCTTAGCGTTCCAGCAACACGTAGAGTATCAGTGAGTATCCAAACCTTGCTGATGCTGACGTAACACATGTTGGTGTCTAAGTGGGCTTACATGATCTTACATGTCACAGCATGACACCAACTTTGATGATCTTTGTTGACTGTATTTCTTGCAACCGAGAATGAGAAAAAAACACATCACAACCAACGCAACCAAGTCACGGTGAAAGTGACTTTCTTGCCAACTTCCGGCCGGAGACTCCACTCACAATCCGCCTGACAGCTCATCATCCTAGTGTTGTAAGGATGGAAAGTAACAATACTAATCCCATCCCCCAGATCTTAAATATCACCAATCTATCACCAATAATGACCCAAAGGTGTCTAAGGGGGTATTTGATGTTGGGGCTAAAGGAATAGAAGACATGAAACACATTCCGCACAATTTCCTTGGAACCCACGCGATGAATAGCTGGATGCCAGCTTGTTCTGTCATTTTGCATCCAGGTATATTCAAAATTTCGCTTGTTTGAAACACCTTGTGTGGATTAAATCGCTATTTCCATTCCATCCGCAAATTCCCACGTTGGATCGCTTTGGTTGGCTGAAGGAATAGTTAGACCCCCGCTCTTGATCACTTTGGTCGGTGAAACCATCATTTTGGCCGGTACAGTAAAATCCTCAGTTCACCTTTTTTGCCCTGAAAATGACTGGGTTTCAATGGAGTTCACCCTTTTTGATCCATTCCCTTAGTCCGTCGTTGGTGGCATACGATGGCATGACCCCATGCCATGCCTTTCTGAAGTACAGCAACTTCTCTTCGCTCTTCGTCTCGCCAGGCTTGGCCTGGGCATTGTGCAGTGAGAAGAGGCATTGGAAGCTCCCATCTGCTGTATTCTGCTGTCTGATTACTTGGGGTTTCAATATGACTTCGATTGGTTTTGTGATGTGTTTTTTCTCCTCTTGAACACGTTTCAGCATCCAAAAATTGACAATAGAATATACTTGTCAATCTGTATGTATCTGTACAAAATGTTACACACACACACAAATATATATATATATATAAATATACATACACATACATACGCATAGGTGTTTGTATGTAATCGTATGTAATCTAACCACAAGAAGATTTTCCCCATCCACCCCGGGACCTCCTGCCCTTCCCGCGTGTGTCCCGGCCTTTGCCGCGGCCTGCGCAGCCGCTTCGGCCAGCTTTTGCTGAACCTCGGTGGATTTCACAAGCTGTTGGCGGTTAGTTAAGCAATTAAGCAATTAAACGATGCTTAATTCACCATAGTGAATAGGTTAATCGTATCATCTAATACATAATTATATACTATATCAGATACACATTCTATAGATGATTGGTACGGCAATCACTTGATGGGTAGTTGACCAGTTGTTGGTTCATAATGCTGCTTGTTTACCAATATAACTAAAACTGGTTATCAACCATCAACTGGCTCACAGAATCCACCACCAAACATGGTGATTTAACATCGTTTAACCATCGTTGCATGGCACTATAGCCAATATCATCATCATAGAATCAAAACCATAACCATAACCATAATCATCATCATCATCATCATCATCATCATCATCATCATCATCATCATCGTCATCGTCATCGTCATCCTCATCCTCATCCTCATCATGATCATCATCATGATCATCATCATGATCATCATCATGATCATGATCCTGATCATGATCATGATCATCATCATCATCATCATCAAATCATCAAATCATCAAATCAAATCATCAAATCATCAAATCAAATCATCAAATCATCAAATCATCAAATCATCAAATCATCAAATCATCAAATCATCAGATCATCAAATCATCAAATCATCAAATCATCAAATCATCCATCAAATCATCAAATCATCAAATCATCAAATCATCAAATCATCAAATCATCATCATCATCATCATCATCATCATCATCATCATCATCATCATCATCATCATCATCATCATCATCTCAATATGAACATATTGTTTAATTAACATATTAAGATATATCATATAAGTACCCTTCTATATTTCTTGGGCCCCTGGTATGGGTAAATCAATACTAAAGCAGGGTTTGTGGGCGTTAATCTGATATTGGCTGATAATGGAGGGATGGGATTTCGAGTTTCTGAAATCAGAGGCTCTGGTGCCCAGAGTGTCTCAAAATTGTGGAAACACCAGAGCAAAATCCCTTGGTTCATCATCAGTTTCCTCATAGAAGTGCCATAGCATGTGCTAACCATTGATGACCCCGCCATCACCGCGTTGGATTGCGAAAAGCAGCTGGTGCGGGGAACGCGGATGTGTCTTCAGGCGCAATGTGGCCCCAGCCTTGCCACCTGCAACAAACATGACACAATACGATACAGTAAAATGTCACAGCGAAATCTTGCATAGTATGCAGTATGCCACTCATAATTAATGTAAGGCATTCACTATTGTGCGGAAGCAAGCATCCAAAATATTCAAAAGTCGGCTTTTCTGCCTGTGCCACCATTGGACAGTGCCCGTATACCGCTGACCTGACAACAACATCAATGTGCATGCATGCACTTAGTCTTCGAATTGCCGTTACAATTTCAACTATCATTTTTCATCACATGTCATCACCATCTCTCTCCCTCTCTCTCCCTCTCTTTCTCTCCATAGCCATCTCGGGAGATCAGCAGTCAAGCTGAAGGCGAGCTAAAAGGGCGATTTGGATCGATTTGGCAGGTCAGCACCCAAGCTCGTTAGCCGGGCATCACCATCTGAGCAGTGTTTTTTTTACTGTCTGGGCCCTTGATTCTTATCGGTCGCGTACGCCACTCCTACGCAAAGCCTACGCCATCACAATGATAGCCTAATTACGCGGACAACATAGCTGTATTGAACACGCCTACGCAAAGCCTGCGTAGCCTCGGTAAGAAGCCTATGCGGAGAGCCGCAAAGCACAAGTGATTTTAAAGTCCTTCATGTTTCATCAGTTTAATCACCTGAGGCTCCGACCACCTTCAGCCTGTCGATTCTCCAAGGTCTCCTGTGTGATTGGAGTGCCACCTGCGGGGCTCGGTCGGGTCCCAATGGTCCCGCAGCAACCGCAGCCCTCGCCTGGGAGAGTCAGGTTGTAGGCCAAGTAGCTGTCCCCCTTCCTGCAGCACAAGCTACACTAGCTGCGACATTACATTGTGCTGTGATACGATGTGATGTCGATATTACTTCCTGTATCATCCTGTATCTAATTATCTGTATCTATCTGGATTGGGGCTCACGTTTTCGTGGTTTTCGCTGGAGAGGTCTGGTAAGCCTTTGTCCGTTCGCTGGACTGTCCAGCAGTCCCACACGACACAGGATCTATGATCATATCCCACACATTCCCAAGCCAGCAACTAGCCTGCTCTTGATAATGCCAAACTCAACGGCCAACCTTCAGTTCCACACATCTGCTCCATGCTATACTGTGCAAAAAGGATGCAAACTGATGCAAGGTCTTGGAGGCTCTTCACACATCTTTTGTGCCGAGGGACTTATCTAGTCGCATCCGCAAGGGCTTTCCACCAGTGTGCAATTCAGTGGCGTGAACCTTGCGAACGACATGCCAGCCCCTTTGGGGGCTTCGCTTCTTGACAACAAGAACGCAATAGCAGCTGTCATGTTGGATGTGAAGCATGGGAATTGACAAAAACTTAGATTTTACAATATTTCACCACTGATGATAGAAGTCCAAAGGCGAGGCGTCCCCCAACCTCGTTTTCCATTCCCGGATATGTTTTGATCACTGACCTCGCTTCCCCATGCTGCACTTGGTGTATCTAGATCTCTAATTTTTGCCAACCTTTTTTGGAGGCGTCCCAGCCCGTGCTGCACCAACACCACAAGTTCAAACAGAACATACTCCCAACATCTTCCCCCCGAATACTAGTGCACATGCAGGCAAACAAATACGGTTGCTATGAGTTGATGTGATACGATTCTCTATACTCCCATAAGAACCATTATAGATGGCTTTTGCATTGGCGAGCTCCCAAATTCTTTGGCCATCGGTACCATGGCCTTGATTTCTTTGGGCACCGGTTCCTCCATGCTGAAGCCATCGTCTATAATGACCTGGAGATTGGCAGTCATGCTGATGCTCGGGCATTGGTTGGTATGGGTCAAATTTACACGATGTGCAAAAACACAAAACGACCACGCAATTTGGCATTTTTTTGTTGTTTGTAGTTGGTATGTTATGTTTTGGGATTTCTTGATACATTTTCAATGCGCGCCTATACATCATATACCTTATACCCGTCCAGGACTGCAAGAAAATGTAACTGATGAATACTACCCAAAAATTGAACTACCCCCATACAAAAATCACCCCCCAGGGGCCAACTGGGCACTGCAAAGTGCGATCAAGGATGATTGAGGGCGCCACCCAGCCGAAACCGCGCATTTGGTCGAAGAACCTTGGAATCCAAGGGATTGCAACTCAAGCAAATAAACAAATGAACATGACATGCAGCAGAATTACTTAGCCTGCAAATGGCAGGAGACCAAGAGCGTACGCATCTGGAGGCCAGCCACATGCAATGCTTGGGCATCTTCAAAAACACTTCATTGTTTCAAAAAGATCTTAAACATGGCCAGGACTCTCAGGCAATTTCCTGTCTTCCAGAGAGCACTTGAAGCTTTGACTCTCTGCAAGCATGGATAATGTTACTTTGTCGTTGCATCTGCAATCTTATGAAGCAAGGAAAACGTTGTGGTACAGGAACACCAGGTTCCCAACCCACCCAAAACATGATGATTCTGCCCTATGATGTTGTCTCAGGCACTTGATGGTGCCAGTGTAGCGGAGATTTTGCGCACCAACAAACCTAAGCAGCGTGGCACTGCCCACTGTGGCAGCAGCTTCAGCAGCGAATCTCAACGGCCCAAGTGACGTCATGATCTCGGCATCCATGACATCTTGGATATTGACCATGCCTGGCCGCGGCCAAAGCTACAATGATATGTATATGTATATATATAATGATATATACACATATCTGTGTGTGAGCGCGCATGCATACGCAAATTATATCGTATATACCAGTAGTACCGCACAAGGCGGTGGCGGAAGTCTCAAACATACGAAACCTATAGGAGAGGTTCGTTGCTGTGACTGATGGATGGCAGAGCAAACCCACTGATGGACCGACAGGTGGTTGGAGGCAGCGCAGTGTAGTTGTAATGTAATGTAGTTGTAGTTGTGGTTGTAGTTGTGGATGTAGTTGCGGTTGTAGTTGTAGTTGTAACGTAATTGTAGTTGTAGTATGTTGTAGTTGTATTTGTAGTGCAGTGCAGTGTAGTGTAGTGAAGTTGTAGTGGTTAATGTGGTTGTAGCTGTAGTTGCTGTAGCTGTTGTGGTTGCTGTAGTTGCTGTAGTTGTTGTAGTTGTCCCTGTCATGGAATTGAAATTGTAGTTGTAGTTGTTGTGGTTGCAGTTGTAGTTGTGATGGTAGTGGTTGTTCTGGTTGTACTTGTTGTAATTGATGTAGCTGTAGCTGTAATGTAGTTGAAGTTGTAGTTGTAGCTGTAGTTGTTGTAGGTGTTGTAGTTGTAGCTGTCATGTAGTTGAAGTTGTAGTTGTAGTTGTTGTAATTGTTGTAGTTGTTGTAGTTGTTGTTGTAGTTGTAGTTGTAGCTGTTGTAATTGTAGTGGTTGTTGTGGTTGTAGTTGTAGTGGTAATGTAGTTGTAGTTGTGGTTGTAGTTGTACTTGTGCTTGTACTTGTAGTTGTGGTGTAGTCACATCCCAACTTGAAAAAACGACCCGAAGCCCTCAGTTTTTAACACTTTTGACATGGAAATGTGCTTCGCGCCACAACGGCGTGCACTTTTCCGACATCGAATCGTCATCGAATCGTTCCAAATGCTTCGCGCCACAGCGCCGTGCATTTTTTGACATCTCAACTTCCCAAAATGCTCCGAACCCCACAATTTGTAACACTTTTTACTTCCAAATGTGCTTCGGGCCACAATGCCGTGCACTTTTTCGACATCTCAACTTCCAAAAGTAAGTGGTCCGACCATGAGGTGTTTTGTGCATTCTCACGTCCAAATGTGCTTCGCGCCACAGCGCCGTGCATTTTTTCCACATCTCAACTTCCAAAAGTGCTCCGAGACCGACAAGTTTTAGCACTTTTTACTTCCAAATGTGCTTCGCGCCACAGCACCGCACACTTTTCCACATCTCAACTTCCAAAAGTGCTCCGAACCCCACAGTTTTTAACACTTCAAAATCTGCTTCGCGCCACAACGCCGTGCATTTTTTTACATCTCAACTTCCAAAAGTGCTCCGAACCCACAGTTTTTACCAGTTTTTACTTCAAAATGTGCTTCGCGCCACAACGGCGTGCACTTTTTCCACATCTTAACTTCCAAAAGTGGTCCGAGCATGAAGTGTTTTGTAACTTTTTACTTCCAAATGTGCTTCGCGCCACAACGGCGTGCAATTTTTGATCTCTCATCTGCCCAAATGTCTCCGCACCCGCCGCTTTAGCGAGCCTCCTTTTCGACCCTCCGGAGCCACAAAACATTGGAAAAACAGAGTGTTTCGCGACTTTCCTACCTTTTCGCGCACCTGCATCTTCTCTTTTCTGACTTTCTCCATCTTCTTACTGTCTCCATCTTCTGACATCTTTCCTGGCTGTGCGTTTGCATCTGTCCATATTGTCGGAAGGTTTAGCTTCTAAACTTCCTTCGACTAGCATAGAATATCATAGAATCATACACGACATCTCCCTACATATAACTTTCAGTAATCTTTCTGTTTTGAAGCAGTTCACAGAGTCCTCTTGGACCGTGCTGCCAACCCTCGCGCCTCCACCTGGCAGTGTCACCGTCTTCGCCTTCACCGATGAGCTCTTGTTGAAGTCCTGCCTGGAGCCAGTGGGTAGATGGCTAGATGAAGGCAACACAAACACAACGAACAGAATCCACCGGTACATGTATAGAAATCCACCTGTGGGAGGGGCTGGCTGAATCCCAATGAATAAATGTATCATATGCATAATATACAGATGGTATGTAAAATATAATTGAGTATAGACAAAACATTAGTAAGGTGGGAATGCATGGGAATGACTAGAATAGAACAACTCCAGAATCCGGGGAGTGCCCTCCATTACATTCCATAACATTCCAGAATAATCGCAAGCAAACGTCCTCTTGACCGTCATCATCAGGCCAAATTCAACCCTCAGTAGGCGAAGCTGATCAGCGAGCTAATCTTGGCGCTTACCGTGGCGGTGAAGTCGGTAAAACTGTTTTGCAATCTTGCTTGGGCCCCTTTGACATTAACCAGTTCCCATCCATGTCTTCGACAATTTTGCCAAGATTCTGCAGTCCCTCCTTTAACCGAGGGAATCGATCATCCGTCTGAATGTTCTTCCAGTGAACAAAGAGCTTGTCCTTTGAAAAGAAATGATATAAACACAGGTACTGAATGCCGGCTTGCAAGGATTTCAAAACATCGCAAACCAATGTCAATGTGGGTTTCTCTCAAAATGATCGTGGATCAAAAACAGGGAATGCATGGGAATGCCCAAGAATGACCGCTTGAAAGGGGAAAATTTTGATAAACCATGGGATTTGGGGGGTTCACAATTTAAGACAGTGTGTGTCCAGTACCTCTTCCGTTTGCTATCTTTCAAGACCATGCTCATCGGGTACGATGTTGAATGGGGATGTATACATATGTATGTGATGGATTGTGATGGTAAGATTTGTATGTGTGTATATACTATACATATGTAATTATGATATATGTATATGCAATATATGAACGTGCATGTTCGTGCACATATATACTGTATGTTTGTTGTCTGTATGTGATTTGTTTTGCTGATAAAACAATGTATATATATATATATATATTATATATATGTGTGTGTTGCAAAGGGCAACGTGTCCCGAAGAATTTCGATTCCTTTCCCCTGGAACCTCCAACAAATCAAACAAAGGATAGGAAGTTCAGTCAAGCAGCTTCCGGCACCACTCCCTGCAAAAACAAAGAACACATGTCAATTACTGTACTCAACAGTATCAGGTTACCAGGTGACGACTAAATGAGCAGAGATGAAAGTAAACTGCTGCTGCAGCGAACTCTGTTTTGGATCGAAGCAATGAGAAGGACAATGTGATATGTATTCCTCAAAACGATTTGAGACAATAAGAGACTTGTCGCAATCGATGGTTTCTTGCCTTCTGATCCAGAGAAATGTGGCCAAATCCTCTCCATTTGTTGTAGTCTAGCACCTCGATCCAACGCACAGCAAATCGCAGCACTAAACATGTACCACCAGGGACTGTCTTGCCAAGAAGCTGTGCCAGTGTATCTTGCATCCTGCAGTTTGCGCCAAACATGACTGTTCTGAGCTTTGACATACGTACCCAAAAAACCAAGTAAGACTGCCATGTTGGGGCCTGTATAGTATATTCATCAAACAGATACATGTATGATCATATGTGAATAACATTATATACATGATATACATACATAATTACACAATATACATATATTCAGCTGTATTTACTGTACCATTTTTGGGCAAAACCACATCCAACATCTGCATCCAACTTTGAACTTGACTTGCTGACTTGGCCTTATCTATGGTAAAATCCTCCGGCAACTCCGGCTCTTGGCCTGCAGCAACATGAGATCGACCAAAGGAAATGTGGGGCAAACCATGGTATATCCGGTTTACTGCCCCCGTTTTTGGACAAACCATGACAACCCCAAATACCATTTTGATCAATTTTGGAGGATCAAATATGCCCAAGAACTCGCCTGGTGCCATGGTGCCTGGGAGGTTTTACCGTTTGGAGCCAAGAGCTGCGTTCAGGTGATGTTTTTTATCATGAGTGATCCATGTCCCATTGAGACAACATCGAATAATCCATGCAGGTGGCGTTTGGGCGTCCAGAAAAGGATAACATGTCTTGATGTCTCTTGACCTGCAGTGCGGAGGCTTTTTTCAAACGGATGAACGGATGAACAACAATCGATAGGGAGCACGTGAGAAACGTGCTGCCGTGCAAACCTCAGTGCCTGCTTCTTGCATGGTGCAAAGGTGACCCTTTTAACTTCTTTGCATCAACTAAACAAACCGGCCAAGTTACGCCCACTACCCACCATCCAATTTGGACTCAGTGCCCACAGCACCAGCGTTCACCATACCGTCCATAGCTGGACTTCACTGCGACCACCGGAGGCATGTCTTGATCACCGCCAGGCACTGTCAGAGCCGCCCTCCGGGATGCTGTGCCTTGCCCCGCGTGTATCCATCTGCAGGTCGCAAGGTCACAACTAGGTGAAGAGGTGTACAAAGCGATCTGGAAATTCGCAGCCATCCTGCCCAGCTGAAGTGATGGCATTGGGCAACTGCAAATACCGCATTTACATGCATTTACTAACAGCTATGACTATTATGACTGCCGTTCCACCTTATCAACTGCCGAATCAGCTGGGGTTGCAAAGATTTCGAGCCAAGAAAATCGGTCCCGTGCCTTACCAACTCCTAGACCGTTTCGCACACAGTCGGGCAGACATGCGTTGTGTCCCTTCCATTGGCAATGAAGCAGTTTTCCGCGAGTGTTGCCATAGATCTTCTCCCCAGGTCGGTAGTACCTGGGGAACACACATGATAATGGGGATTTAACAGCAAATCTGACAAGATAATGAGGATATAAATGGGATATGTCTGGAAATGCATGGATATGTAACCAGCTTAATTGTGGTCGACGGGAAAATCATGGAAAATCTATGGTGAGTTGGGATCATCCTTCCAGCTTTCCTGCTTACCTGATGCCTATACGCCTCTGGCAACCCCAGGGACATCAATCAAGGTGTGCCTTGGAAGCCTCCTGAGATCTTCGCCAGTGCCGAGGTGCCACACTGACCCCATCAATTGGTCCCTGAAGAAGTTCACACGCACACCACAAAGTCGTGCTCGAATGTCAAAGGCGCGCACATCTTGCCTTAGCGCTGGGAAATGCGCGACTTGAAGCCCCTTGTGATCTACAACACCCTCGAAAAATGTCATGTGCCAAGCTCGAAACTTCTTGTCATTCAAACTTTTGCCAAAGCACGGGCCAGAGATCCAAATGTCCATGCGGGCTGTGTCCTCCAAAGTCCGAAATACAACGCGATCGCCGCGGAGAATGTAGGTATAGCCTCGCCAAGTTTCTAAATGCATCTTCCACCATCTGACCGGCCATGAATGGTAAGGCCGACATGCTGCTTCAAAGTTGCGGTGTTTCAGCCCAGCAACCCATCCGCTTTAGCGTTTCTTCATGTTCTTCAAGCAGGCTCCCAATGACCACTGGATGCGAGGCAATGAAATTGGCATCAATATCTGCGTCCCAAGGAAACCTGGCGGGAAGTTAAGCTTCGTAGCTGCTACGCCCATAGCAGAGCTATGGAAAATGGCGCGTCTAACGCGTCTACACATGATTTACCTATATAACATGGGCGATGTTCCAAACTTCAATGAATTCCGTTGGTGTAACCCCTCTGAGGCCAGAGCAGTTCGGTCTCTCCACTGCGGTACAAGTTCAGAACACCTTGGAGAAGCGATGAGTCTTCCAAATCAAACATCAATCAACAGCGAAACTCCATGTGGATCACGTCGTGAAACGTACTGAATTGCATCAGGAAGGCTGGCGGAGACTGGCACGATGATGTGACGTAAGGGATCCATGCCCAGCCACCACCCGCCAACCTTGGATGATTGGTCCCAACCACCAACGGCCCAGGGTTCAACAACGGAACTCAGTAGAGTTCCAGTATGTTCCAGTGCTAAGTTCAGCTGAGAGGCATCTCGAAACATTTGATGCAAGAATTTCCTGCAGTGGGAATGGATAGAAATTGACGTCACCATCCACTTGACATTAGTGGAACCTCCCAAATCTACCAGTCCGAAAGCAGCAACCCCCAGGACGAGATGTCCTGGTGCACCAGCTCACCACAACTCCGTGGGTCTGAGTGAAGCTGCCAGCAAGTGAGGTATACGGAAATAGACAATGCTCCTGGGGTCGACCTGCATCCGGCACACCAAATGGCCAAGTCTGGAGACATTGTCACCTCACCTACGAGGGATGCACAAAAACGGATGTGTATATAATATTATATAACGTAATATATTACAATATAGAATATCATGTGATTAATTGATGTTGATTGATATCGACATACTTCTTTCTATCTCTATGTGCACACTGCGAAAATCTGCGAAACATCTTTTTGTCAAGACTTTCGGTCTGAAATCAGCGGGCCTGGGCTACCCTTTGCAGGCAGAAAGTGTGCTGCTTCGATGTGAAAGGTCTGTGAGAGTCGTGGGGATAGTCTGGCAGCCTCGACTCAGCACAATGGTCGGCCCAAATTGGGCAGACATAACCGGACCTAAACTGAGTAGCACCCCCAAGGCTGATAGTCTGGCCATCTGGCCCAATCAATGTCACTAAAATACCCTGAAAATCCCCTTTTGAATTTCACCTCTAACACTGTACACCAGATTTTATAGTGTACCCGGGTTCAGCTGAAAGGGGCCCTCTATAAAATCAAGGAATAATCAGATTTATAGAGGTACAGCTCTAGAACAACTCTATAAAATCAAAAAAAATAACCACAAACATCCACAAACAATTACAATTCAATTACACATTTGAATTTGTAAACGAGGCTCCTCTATAAAGTCAGGGAGGTGGGTTACTGTTGTGCAAGTTTTTTTCCTTAAATCATCTTAAGACCATCTACTGGGAACCCNGAGGTGGGTTACTGTTGTGCAAGTTTTTTTCCTTAAATCATCTTAAGACCATCTACTGGGAACCCTATAAAATCAAGTTCCCCCAAATGATGGTTTTACAAGATCTATTCAAAGACGTGGATCCTTGATGTGCGGCGTGTGGAACTTGATTTTATATTGGAGATGTTTGGAAGGTATGTTAATATAGTGTCAACCTGGGTCCTCGATTTTATAGAGAGGTTATTTTTGGCTTGGTTGTGGCTTGGGATGCCATCAATTTCCATAGTGG